>ML821362.1:8273-46367 GCA_009831015.1 Picea engelmannii
TCCTTGAATTTTGCAAAAGTTTCAGACTTGTGTCTCAGAAAATAGATCCAGATTTTCCTGCTAAAATCATCAATAAACGTTAGAAAGTAAAAGCTACCACCTATTGACTCTGTTTGCATTGGTCCACATAGGTCAGTGTGAACTAGTTCAAGATGTTGTTTGGCTTGATTGTATGACTTTGGAAAACTAGTTCTCTTATGTTTTCCAAGTATGCAAGACTCACATGGGGAATTTTATTCTTTGAAGATGGGAAGACCTTTGACCATGGAGTGTTTTTGAAGAAGACTTAGACTCTTAAAGTGTATATGTCCAAATCTTTTATGCCAAACCATTGTTTCATTAAGGGCGGATGCACGTTGTGCATATGGTTGAATCAGATCTGTAGTTCTGACTGTAAGGGGAAACATCCTATTCCGAGTCATGTGGATTTCAGAAATCAATTTTTTGCTTGGGATTTTGTCATATATCTTACAAGATGCTCCCTCAAAGAGCACCTTATAGCCATGTTCAATGAGCTGTCCTACACTTAGCAGATTATGTTTCAGATCTGGAACATGATAGACATTGTTTATGTCTTTCTTTTCATTTTGTTTAGTAAGAATAGGTATAGTTCCTTTGCCTTGAACCTTGACTAAGGAATCATTTACAAGTGTAATATCAGATGAGATTGAAGAATCAATGCATGAAAGTAAATCTTCGTTACCTATCATGTGATTGCTACATCCACTGTCGAGCAACCAGAGATATTTAGGTTGTTCTTCAGACTTGTGACATGAGAGAAACATACCTTTTGAGGTTTCTCCCATATGATTTGACACATGTGTTCTGCCTGAGAGATGATCTACCTGCTTCTTCTAGCATTCAGATTCATAGTGCCCATATTTTTTGCAGTAATAGCATTGCATGCTTGATTTGTCATTTGATCTTCTTCCTCTGCCTCTTTGAGGCTAGAAATTCTGATTCTGGTGTTGTTGTCTGTGACCTTGGAAATTTTGATGTTGGCTTTGTTGTCTATTACCTCCATTTGAGTGTTGGTCACTTGTAGTACTACCTCATCCTTGGTGATGTCTGCCTCTTCCTCTACCTCTCCCTCTACTGAAGGAGAATTGAGTTTTGAAGGCATTGGCAATTGAATCATCTATGAGATGTAGTTTGGTCTCATGTGTCACCAAAGAACCCGTCAGTTCATCTGTTGAAAAATGCGACAGATTCTTAGATTCAAGGATTGTTGTAAAAACCATTTTGAATTTCTTTGGTAAACTTCTGAGGACTTTCTCAACAATGTGTTTATCAGTGATGGCTTCACCAGTCAATCTGACCTAGTTCACTATTCCCATGACTCTGGTCATGAACTGATCCACATTTTCAGACTCTGTCATTCTTAAAGTCTCGAATTGCATCCTCAAGGTCTGTAGTTTAACTGTTTTGACCCTGTCATTGCCTTGGTAGGCTGATTTAAGGATGTCTCAGGCCTGTTTTGAAGTACTAGTGCCTGTGATTTTTGAGAAAATCAAATCATCCACAGAATTTTGAATCCAAAATTTACCTTGATTTTCTCTGTTCCTCTATGTTGCCTCAGCAATTCTCTGTTGGTTTGTCATGGCGGCAAGGTCTGCTAGATCTGGTTCCACATATCCAAGATCCACTAGATTCCAGCACTCTTATGCTTGCAAGAACGATCTCATTCGAAGAGACCATAACTCATAGTTCTTTCCAAGAAGAATTGGACCCTGAGTTGCTCCTAAATTACTAGACATCGCCATCTTTTAAAGAATTTAACAAAACAGAAAAAAAAATTGTTAGGAAATTTTGTATTTACCTGTTTCCTACGTGTAAAACCAGGTCTGCTAATTTCTTGCAGGGACTTTGAAACTCTGCGATTCAAGATTTTGCGAGTTTCGACTTCGCGAGTTTTGGCTTCGCGATTCTGACTTAGGGACTTCGTTATACGATTCCTCTGAACTCTTGTCTCTCCAACTTCCGATCACTGAAACGCCGAAGAGAGCTTAATGGTCTTGGATTGGCCCTTACTCTCTGTTCAATGTGACCACGTGCCTAGATGTTAGAGCGCTGCCGACAAAATGCTGAAATTTCCCTTTGGACAATTCAACGGTCCAGATCTTCCTTTGATCTAATGGTCCAGATCGTTTTGAGATTTCGGGATGTCGGGTTTCACGACTTTGCGAACCCTGATAATGAGCTCTTATGACTCCTCGATTCCCCAATCTCCGAATTACCGAAATGTTGTGATTGGATTCAAGGATGAACGATCCTCGTTGATTTGAGATCAACGACTCAGATTATTTTGGAATTTCGCGTATCGGTATTTCGCGACTCTTGAATTGGCGATTTCGGGTTTTGGGACTTCTTGTTTCCCGATGTTGAGAACCTCTGTCTTCTCGATCTCCCGATCTCCGAAATACAGATTTGTCGAAATGAATTTAACTTCAGTTAGCCCCCTGGGCTATACCTCTGGTCCACATGACCTCTCCTTATATGACCGCAGTCCCTTTCGGGGTTTCACGACTCAAGCACCCGACCTCTTGGTCTCTTGAATCTCGAAAAGATGATACCTGAAATGTCGATGGCCTTTCCTTTCGGGACTTTCCCCGACGGCCTAGATTGTTGCCACGCATCCCCTCAAGATGGGCAGTCCTCATCGTTTCACGATTTTGCGACTTGCGACCCCCTCTAACACAAATCTTCTGTTAACTTGAATCCCCGGTAGCCGAAATGCCGATGGATTCTCGATCTCCGCCACGTGTCCCCAACCGTTGGATGGCTCTGATCGATTTTGGGATTTCATGAATCATGATTTCATGTGTTGCGAAGTTGAAATGCTCACTGTTGTGAGTCTCGGTGCCCGAATCTTCGAAATGGATGATTCTGCGACATGTGTCCTCCCTAAAATAGATGGCTGCGATCTTTTTGCTATTTCGGGACTTCCACCATGGAGTTCCCCGATCTCTTGTCTTCGGGACCTCCGAACTCCTGAATGTCGAAATCCCGATATGCTCACTCTTTTGGGACTTTCACCTCTCCTATTCACGAAGGCTTAACCCTCGTGCATCTCGTGACAGATCCAACATCTTTCGGGTGTTTTCTCAAGATCTGATGGCTATCGGCTATTCTGAACAAGATCCAATGGATCAGAATCTCTTCCACCCTGCGCGGTCGAGAGGAATAAGCCTTGTGCAATTTCTCATGGATCCAACAGTTGTCGGTCCTCTGCGCCAAATCTAACGGTTGAAAATATTCTCTAGTTTCTAGGCTCTCCTCGTCCTTGTTGCAGTCGACTTGGGCCTTAAGTTTGTTTGCAAGGCCGATCTTACAGCTGCAACTGCTCGTTCTTGGCTTTTTTCATGAGTTCTTTGCCATTCTTGCAATGATTCTCTCATGTGGAAGAAAATTCGTGAATCTTTCACAGATTTGAAAGAATTACATGAATTCTTTGAAGCATTCTGCTCTGTGGAACAATCTTTGATGAATTTGAGAGATTTCCTGAAATTCTTTAAACGATTTTGCCTTCTGCAGGAATCTTTGAAGAATTTGAACGAATTTTTTGAGTTCTTTAAATGTGCTTGCCTCCTGCATCTCTTCTTCGTGAATCTTTGATGAATCTGTAATTATTCATGAATCTTTAAGCTTTCTCCTTCCTCCTGTTTCTGCTTCCTCAATGTTTTGAACGTATATCTCTTTCCTTCCTCTGCAAGCTTCCTATGTTGATCTTTAGAGAGTATTACGGACAGCTCTCCAAGCCTTGTGAAAAGTCTGTGTCGCGTGCTCTCATGATCCGTGTAAGCTCTGTGCTGTGAGGATCATGTTGCTCTCCAGCCTTTGTGAAGAGGCTTACTACTGTAGCTCTGATACCATGATAAATTGTGAAGCAAGAAATACAGAGAGAAAAATCAGAACAGAAAACAATATTCAGTATATTAGGAATGTAAGAAGAAGAGTACAAAATGAGAACAGGAAGAATTTAAGTGCAAAAGGAAAATAGCTGAGCTAAATAGGCTAAATCAAATCAAGAAAAGAAAGTACAGCTGGTGAGGACAACTGGCAGTGTACAGTCAGCCTATTGAGGTTACATTATATTTAACAATTTTGGGGCAATAATATAGAGCTGATACTTTTATTTTATTGACTTAATTATAATTAAATATAAAACGATACGATTCTGACAAAGAAAGAATGCCACACTCACAAGAAAGGCGAGGTTGACACTTGCATTAACCCATATCTAATACTGTATTCGAAATATAATGTTTTCCCATAGATGAAACGACTCAGATCAATCACAACAAGACTACTGTTATGAACTCTACACGATTGTAACAAGTTGGAATAGCCAAGGGAGAAGGCCTGTTTAAGTAGCAAATTAGACTCTTTATGTAACTTGACTTGCTCGACAGCTCCATGCAAACCAAAACAATATAGTAAAAAACTCGAAAGAATCTATGACTCTGTCATAACTATTTGTGAATCCATAAGTGCTACTTGCATGTAAGGTGAGCAGGTAATCGATTGCAAGTGTCATGATTATTAAATCTATCTAAAAAACTAGTGAAGTTCTTGGTGAGAGTGGGCAAAATAATTTATGTCAAAGACTCAAACTGGACATGGTGCCAGGTTTCTGCGTATTTAACTTTAATCAAATCTTCTGAGTGATTAAATGGAAAGCAAAAGGAGTAAATGGACATAGCACATTTATTTTCATACTTTAGTTATTTCTTAACATAAACTTTTTGCTTTTTACTTTTCATTCAATTCAACCATAAGGTTGCTTATGTAATTGTCAAAGTAACCAGATATTTTCTTCAACTCATTTTCTTTTTTTTTTCTCTTAACATATGACAATGTTTTATAACATTTATCTTTCCTATAGTTTAAACTTTTTCATGATGCAACTTAACCCTCACTAAAAACATAAATTTATATAATTCATAATTAAAAACTCAAATTTATATAACCCTTGATGTCATGGTCCAATGTTCCTAAGCCTAACATCCTTCCACCAACATTGCAATTAGGCATGCCAAAACCTCAACATGTTACTAACTTTTGCTTTGTGACATTCTGGTGAACATTGTCCAATGTTGTTTTGTGACAAACATTACTTTCGTCACTCTATGAAAAATATATCCCTAAGTCATATTGTGACAAACATCCTCCCATAACCATCGCAATGTGATGAGCATGTCGAAACCCCACTATGTTACTAATTTTTTTTCTTGTCACATTGTAATGATCATTGTCCAATGTCACACACCCATAAACAACATTCCTGACGTCAATTTCTGACAACACTTCCGATGTGCCATTGTGACAAAAATTCCTACCATCCCATTGTGACGAACATTTCCCAACATCGCATTGGGACAAACATTTCCCAACATTGCATTGTGATGAACATTCCTACCGTCCCATTGTGACGAACATTTCCCAACATCGCATTGTAAAGAATACTTCCCAACGTCACATTGTGATGAAATTTGACCAAAATCACATTGTGATGAACATTTGCATCATCCCAATGTGACAAACATTTCCCAACGTCACATTGTGATGAACATTTCCCAACGTCTCATTGTGACAAACATTTCCTAACAATGTGACACTCGAAATAAATGTTAACAATGCATCACTTTATGAATTTGTTGCACATCATCTTACCGTCGGATTTTGACAAACGTTTCCCAACATCACATTGTGATGAACATTCGTACCATCCCAATGTGATGAACATTTCTGAACGTCACATTGTGACGAAAATTTCCCAACGTCGCATTGTGACGAACATTTTCTAACATCGCATTGTGATGAACATTTGTACCGTCCCAATGTGATGAAAATTTCTCAATGTCGCATTGTGATGAACATTTCCCAACATCGCATTGTGACGAACATTTCACAACATCGCATTGTGATGAACATTCCTACCGTCCCATTGTGACGAACATTTATGAATTGCCATCCCATTGTGTCAAATATTTTCCAACGTCGTATTGTGACGAACATTTTATACATACATTACATATATTTAATAATTATTAATTTATTAACTTTATACATATTATTAATTAATTATGAATTTCAAAATTAACTATATAGATATTATTAATTATATTATATTTACAAAGTTTATAATGATAATTTATATAATAATATTTAGTAATTAATGATTGTGAATTAATTATTAATCAACAACAACCACTTTTTATTCATAAAGTTTAATATCAGTATATTACTACTTTAGCAATGAATTTATTTATTAATAGTTTAATAATTTAATAATGTATTATTAAAGTCAACAACTTCAATATATTGCTATTTATTAATATATTCTTTTATCATTGCATTAATACTTTATTAATGCATTTTTATGTATTGATATTTTTATTATATTTTCAATGTATTATTTTATTAGTGTACTAATAAATTAGTCATGTATTATGTATTTATTAATGTATTTAATGATATATTTATCATATTGATAATGTATTAATACTTTAACAATGTATTTATTGATAATGTAATAGTGTACAAAATTAATTATTACATTACATTGTTAATATATTAATTAATTTATAAGTTACTTTATACAATAATAAAATTAAACTTTAATTTATACATTACATTAATATATCAATGTATTATTATAATATTAATGTATCAATAATGTTATATTACAATTTTAATTTATCAATAAATGAAAGAATATATACTTTAATGTATTAACAATTTAATATGTAACCTTACAAATTAATGTATTAGTACTTTTACATTAGTCTAAGGTATATATAAAAGTATTAATACATCAATTTATAATGTTATATATTAAACTATTAATAATGTATAAATACATTAAAGTATATACTGTTGTATCAATAATGTTATATTACAATTTGAATTTATCAAAAAATGAAAGAATATATATTTTAATGTATTAATAGTCTAATATGTAACAGTGCAAATTAATGTATTAGTACTTTTACATTAGTCTAAGTTATATATAAAAGTATTAATACATCAATTTATAATGTTATATATTAAACTATTAATCATGTATTAATACATTAAATTATATATTGTTTCATTGATAAATTAAAAATGTAATACAACATTATAAAAGTATATATTGTTTCATTAATTGATAGATTAAAAATGTAATATAACATTATTGATATATTAATAATGTAATCATGCATTGATATATTAATAATGTAATATATTGAACTATTAATAATGTATTAATACATTAAGATATATATTGTCTCATTAATTGATAACTTAAAAATGTAATATAACATTATGGATACATTAGTAATGTAATTATACATTGATATATTAATGTAATGCATAAATTAAATTAATATATTAACATATTACTAAATAGATTATGTTCAATATATTATTGCTTTATTAACATCCTATTAATAAATTAATTTATTTGTGTATTTATTTACTTTAGTAATTTATTTATCAATGTATGAATAGTTTAATATATTACATTATATATTAATGTACTCAATAATATATTACTAAATACATAAATTCATTGTATTACTACTTTAATAATGTATTATTAATATATAATTCTATTTGTGTATTCATATTTGATTAATTTATTTATTAATGCATTTAATGTATTTAATATATTAATATTTTTTATGTATGTATTCATGTATTTAATATACTATTTTATAAGGTTAAATTAATACTCTATCAATGTATTAATTAATTAATTAATTAATACATTACATTATTCAATCAATTAATAAATTACATTATACCATAATGCAAATTAATTACTCTAATTTATATATTATTATTATATATTACATTTATGTGATACTTAATTAATACACTAATTATACATTAATTGTATATTATTATATTAATTTATACATTATACAAATATATTAATGTATAAATTAATATGATGATGATGATTAATGTCCACTAAGACCTAATTGGTCTATCGGACCTTAAGAGGGTAAGTGATTACTTGTGATTCTTTAGAATTTTGTTTCTGTGCTCGAAAAGCATTAAGAGAATCTTTCCAAGATCACCATACTTTTGTTGAGTTAAGAGGTTAGGAAGGTTGGTAGTGTGATCAATATTTTGAAAATGAGATCTAATATGAGTATAGGCTTGACAATCTAAGAGAAAGTGTTTTTCATCTTCAACCTTATTAGTGGCACAAAGGTGACACACTCTTTCATCCCATGGCATTTTAGGAATTGACCAATGCCAAGTTTCACTATGGAGCTTGTGAGAATTTGTTCTTATCTTAGAAATGATTTTTTTTTTCTTTACACTTATAGATAATTTTGATCTTCTAGATTAGGGTTGATTACATCTTTATAATACCTTAATTTTCTTTTTTCCTCTAACTCTTTATCACACCACATTTTAATTTGACGTTTTTTTTAATAGTATCTTTATTTTGAAAAATGGTTTCTTCCATGATTCCCCAATAGTTTAGCCAAGACCAAACATCTTTATGCCATCCTCGCTTGAGTCGATGTTGGTTACGACTTGATTTTGAAGCAATTTTAGGTAGCCTCTTGTCTTCCATGTTGTTTAACTTATTCTTATACATTAGGTATCTAGTCATAGCCATGATCTCAATGGGGGAGAGGCTTGTTTCTATGAGGAGGATGTGATAGGGCGTATTTCCTTTAATTTTGAGATTATAGGTTATAAAATTCTTTTGTATTTTCTCTATCTTTCTCGAGGTTTCACGAGAGATACTACAGCCCCAAACTTCACATCCATAAAGAATAATAGGTGTAACAAGAGTCTCAAAGAGGAGTTTATTCTTATCCCAACTCCAAAGATCAGATGATTTACAATTTTTTTCAAGCCCATAATAAGATTTTCATCCCCTAATAATCCTTTTCTCAATGCTATAATTCCAATTGAGCTTGTGGTGAATATCAATTCCAATATATTTGTATGAAGTCACTTCCTCCAAGTTGTTGT
Source organism: Picea engelmannii (assembly GCA_009831015.1). Lineage (NCBI taxonomy): Eukaryota > Viridiplantae > Streptophyta > Pinopsida > Pinales > Pinaceae > Picea > Picea engelmannii. The sequence continues at coordinate 17,262 of ML821362.1, forward strand.
TTTCATATACAAAGGTATCATAAGGGATCTTATTGGATTTAATAATCATGACCTTAGCCTTATCAGTATTAACAGTCATACCCATATTGGAGCAAAAATCCTTGAGGATTCTTAGTTGGTTTTCAATATCATGGGGGCTCCTTGCCATAAGAATGATATCATCGGCATAAAGAAGAATATTGATGACTATACCAGTGAGAGTAGGGCTGACACAACCTGTTTTTTCCAAGCATTCTTCTAACTTATCAATGTATATGCCAAAAAGGGTGGGGGACAAGGGACAACCTTGTTTGACTTTGATATTGCAGTTAATCTCTTATGAACAGCACTCAGTGTTTTTAAACTTAGAAATAACATTCTCATACATCCTTATTGTAACAACCCTCAACTTGAGAGACACTTTTATCTCTTCCAACCTATTCCAATTTTTTTTCCTAGGAACCATGTCAAAAGATTTTTTAAAGTCAACAAAACAACAAAAAAGATTGGTTTTAGTATTTCGGAACTCCTCTGCAATGATCCTAAAGGTAACAAGATGGTCCAAAGTTGAATGATATCTCCTAAACCCGGTGTGGCCTTTAGCTCTTTTACCGTGAATTTCTAGCCAAATGTTAATCTTCTTTTCCAAAATAATTCCATAAAGCATGGCTAAAATCGGGCTAATCATAATGGTCCTATAATTAGAGGGAATGTTTTTATCCCCATTTTTAAAAATAGGAACAATGAGGCTTTGCGTCCACGGTTTAGGGAATCCCTGCTTGACTGCTAAATCGAAGAGCTTGTGTATGTGAGGGATAAGGATTGGACCTCCGATTTTAAAAATTTCATCTTGGTAGCCTTCAATGTCCTTAGCTTTCCCATTTGTGAGCCTCTTAACCCCAACTCTATGTCATATAAAGAAATAACTTCTTCCTTTGTAGGGACAATAGGAATGGTGTCCATGGCATTAGGGAACTCGTAAAGACTTTTAAGGTAGGAATTCTAGTTCGTTAATGGAATCCTATTATTTTCTTTAGTATTTCGTTTTAGAATTTGGCTCCAAAACTTCTTAGGATCCAACTTGTATAGTTGTGAAACTTTCTCTTGCCTTTTATTGATATAGTATCTTTTTTTTCCTTTTAATTAGGTGTTTGTACGTATTGATCTTATCGAGTTTTAAGGGCTCATTAGAAGCATCCCTAATGTCTTTCCTAGCAATTTTACATTCTTTATCATACCAAGGGTTAGTTGTTCTATTATTCTCTACGTTTTTGAAACTAAGAAGTATTATTCCCGTTCAAAACCCTAGATATATAATACATTAAGACGTATTTCTAAGATTCTATATATTAGAAATACTTCTTAATGTATTATATATCTAGGGTTTTGAACGAGAATAATATTTCTTAATTTCAAAACCACGGAGAATAATAGAACAACCAACCCTTGGTATAATAAAGAATGTAAAATTGCTAGGAAATCCATTAGGGATGCTTCTTATGAGCCCTTAAAACTCGATAAGATCAATACGTACAAAGCCCTAATTAAAAGGAAAAAAAGATACTATGTCAATAAAAGGCAAGAGCACCTTTCACAACTATACAAGTTGGATCCTAAGAAGTTCTCGACCCAAATTCTAAAACGCAATTCTAAAGAAAATAATAGGATTCCCTTAGCGGACTCGAATTCCTACCTTAAAAGTATTTACGAGTTCCCTAATTCTATGGGCACAATTCCTATTGTCCCTACAAAGGAAGAAGTTTTTTCTTTAGATGACATAGAGTTCAGGGTTAAGCGGCTCGTAAATGGGAAAGCTAAGGACATTGAAGGCTACCAAGCTGAAATTTTTTAAATCGGAGGGCCAATCCTTATAATAATGTATAGTTAGTGTATAATTAGTATATTAATTAATTATCATATAAATGTAATATATAATAATAATGTATTAATGAAATACATTAATTATTACATTAATGAAAAACATTAATTATTACATAAATACAATATATATACTTATAATGTATTAATGAAATACACTAATGTTTTGTATTAATGTATTTTAAATTAATTGATACATTAATATTTATACTTCTTTGGGGTTTTGAAATTATTTCTCTCCTACGAGAATACTACTTCTCTGTGGTTTTGAATTGTGATTTTGAAGGGGAATAATATTTCTCAACGGTTTTTAACAAGAATGAATTTGTTTCTCTACTGTTTTGAAGAGGGATAATATTTCTTCGTGGTTTTGAACGGGAATACTACTTCTATGTTTTTAAACAGGAATAATATTTCTCTTTCGTTTTTACCTTTTTTAGCCAGGTTTCTCCGTACTTCTCTATTGTTGAGCAATTAGACATCTCAAATGAGGTGATTCACTTTTTACTTTGATTCAATTTTAATTTTAAGTAAATATATTTTATTTATTATTTATTTTAAGTTTCATAAGTAAAATTTGATTTGAAAGACAAAGACAATCCATAATAATAATTGTTACGTCTTTTTTCTCTTCTTTTCAATATGAGCACTCCACCACCTATTCCAAAAACTCATCCTAACAACGAGTGGCCCCCCAAAATCACCCACCCCCCAAAATCACCCTAGAAATCCATTACGATTATATGGAATCAGTTAAAAAAAAGAAGCAAAGTGAGAGATGTCAAAATCCAAATAGAGTTAGAAACATTAGAAAAAAGGAGTGAAGAAAGAGACGTAAAACTCCAAATAGAGTTAGAGAGAATGATTGATAAAAAAAAATAAAGATACCATTCAAACTCAAATAGATGATAGATTCTTAGGGTTCAAGAGTGAATTATAGGCAATGAAGGATGGAATTCAATAAATGTAAAAACATAAACAATCAGCCCAAGAAGGAGGGGTTGAATAAAATCACAACTTGGGAGATAGGATTAAAGAGATAGAAGAAAAACTAACCAACAATTTGATCCTCGGTAATATGGAAAACAAATTGAATATCAAACACATCAAAGAGGAAATGAATAAGTTAATCGAACTCAACCATGAGTGTAACAAAAGAGCCTTGAACCTCATAAGTTTTGGTATAAAAGAACAACAAGAGGAGGATACACTAGCAATAGTAAAAGAAGAATTAAAAAATAAATCACAAATTGATACAACTTACATCTTAGAAGCAAAGAGATAAGGAAAAATAATTGATCATAAAGATAGGTTGATCCATGTCAAAGTAGGTGGTAATGAGCATAAATATAGCATACTTAGTAAATCTCTGAGCTTAAAAGGGTCAGGAATATTTATAAATGAAGACCTCGTTCCCAAAGACCACGATGATATAAGGAAAGAAAATGGGCAATAATTAGAAACCGAAAAGCCATTGTTAGGGATAGATACCATAAGGATAATAATAAATAGGAATTTGGGACACTCGGGATCATTTTTTGGAATTGTCGTGGCTTTACATGGCGCAAAGGTCCTATGATAAGTTGGATCTCGAGTGATATTGATATTATCTATCTAGTTGAAACTTGGGAGCATGAGGAGTCTAAGGTCCCTGACATGGAAAGATTTATCTTATGATCGGCATAGCTGAATTAAAGAAGCAAAATGGGCAAAAATTAGAAATCGAAAAGTTATTGTTAGGGATAGAGACCATAAGGATAATAATAAATAGTAATTTGGGACACTCGAAATCCTTTTTTGGAATTGCCGTGGCTTTCCATGGCGCAAAGATCCTATGATAAGTTGAATATCTAGTGATATTGATATTATTTGTCTAGTTGAAACTTGGGAGCATGAGGAGTCTAAGGTCCCTACAAAGGAATAAGTTTTTTCTTTAGATGACATAGAGTTCGAGGTTAAGCATCTTTCAAATGGGAAATATAAGGACATTGAAGGCTACCAAGCTGAAATTTTTAAAATTGGAGGACCAATCCTTATCCCTCACATACACAAGATCTTCAATTTAGCAGTCAAGAAGGGATTCCCTAAACCCTAGATGCAAAGCCTTATTGTTCCTATTTTTTAAAATGGGGATAGAAACATTCCCTCTAATTATAGGACCATTATGATTAGCTAATTTTTGCCAAGATTTATGGAATTATTTTGGGAAAGAAGATTAGCCTTTGGCTAGAAAGTCACGATAAAAAAGATAAAGGCTAGGCCAGGTTTAGGAGATATCATTCAACTGTGCACCATATTTTTACCTTTAGGATCATTGCAGAGGAGTTTTGCAATACTAAAACCAATCGTTTTTGTTGTTTTGTTGACTTTAGAAAATCTTTTGACATGGTTCCTAGGAAAAACCTTTGGAATAAGTTGGAAGAGATAAGAGTGCCTCTTGAGTTGAGGGTTGTTGCAATAAGGATGTATGAGAAAGTTATTGCTAAGTTTAAAAACACTACGGGCTATCCAAAAGAGATTAACTACAATATCAGAGTCAAACAAGGTTGTCCCTTGTCCCCTACCATTTTTTGCATATACATTGAAAAGTTAGAAGAATTCTTGGAAAAATAAGGTTGTGTCAGCCCTACTCTCACTTATATAGTCATCAATCTTCTTATTTATGCTGGTGATATCGTTCTTATGGCAAGGAGTCGCCATGATATTAAAAACCAACAAAGAATCCTCAAGGATTTTTTCTCCAATATGGGTATGTGATGTAGGAGCATCTACGACTTCCACAAGCGAGCCGCGTGAGGAGAAAGAATACAGCTGGACAGCGCCAGCGCGTGCATTTTGAGTTACCTTGGAGTTGTTGTGTCTCCACTTGAACGAGGGAATTCAAAGCTAGGCGCACTTGTAGGATATTAAAGATAAGAAGGCATTTATTTAGTTTTAATGCTGTTAGGTAGGAGTTAACTATAGATTAGACAGTTTTGACTCTTGAGAGGGAAAACAGAATATAGGCACCCTCCTTTGTATTATTGAGGAGTTCTGAATTATTCTGAATTCAGAATTAGCATAGAGAGAAAAGGAGAACAGAGCAGAGAGCTTGTAAAGAACCTTCATGTACAGATATTGAATTAATAGGAAGTTGTGATTCAATTCCATGGATGTGTTTGATCTCTGTGTGTTGTTGATATTGTGCTTATGCATGTTTTCTTCTTTTTATGCTTATCTCCTATATGCTGCATATGTGATTACATATCAGGTTCGTAACCTGAGGGAATGAAGCGAATGAGTTTCAATTGTTTCTCTTCTTAAACCAGGAGATTCCTGCATAGAGTGTAGTTGAATTCCTCCGCATAGAGTGCGTGGAGGAGGTTAAGAAGTTGAACCTTTGTTCTCTTTTTCCCAGAGTGAATTGGGTTGTTCGAGCCGGGCAGGTAGAGTGCAGGTCGAACTGGAATCTCAGCAGCGAGTCTGAGAAGAGAAGGATGGGTTTGTTGTAGCTGTGGATGTACAGAACCCGGGAGACTTCAGCACTTTGAAAGTTGTTGGAGGAGAAGCGCAGAAAAAGTGCTCGAAGTTCTCTGAAGGAGTCAGAGGAACAAGCTCAGGAGGGATAGCACTATCGCTTCACGGTGGGAACAGACCCAGTGACGTTCATACAGGCCGAAGGGGGAGAAGTGCAGAACTCTTCAGGAGGAAGAGAATCGACAACTTGAAACTGTTGAAGAGATCTTCGAAATCCCGCAGACCATCAGATCACGGAGGAGTTGTGAGAGGGATAACTCGCAGGTGTCTGGAAGAACTCCTTACCAGTGCATATCGGCATATCTTAGTTGGCAGGTGCAAGAACCACATGCACGTTAATATCGCGAGTCGCGATCCCCCGATTTAATCGGAGCCGTCAATCGTAGGAGGGACAGGTGGCACGGGATCCCAAAGAGTTGGGGCTCGGCACTTCGGCGGTTTCGAAGTCGAGTGAAGAACGGAGGAATAGCGAAGTCCCGAATCGCGACGGGTCCCACGGAGACGAAGTGGGGTATAACACGTGGCATCGCACATCGGCGTTCGGGGTGTTGAAAGGTGAGAGCATTGCTACCTTTCACTTGCCGATTTCCCGATAGGGAAATACTCGATACACGGAGGGTTGACCGTTTACCTCAGGAATCGGGGATCTGAGGTTGAAGTTGCACGAGGAGTGCGCATAGGGTTCGCGATTCCGCGAAACCTGATTTCCCGAGATAGTTGCCGGGAGATCAACAGAGTGTCCTGTGGGTGACAGAGAGTTCTGATACGGGATTGGAGGAGCATCAGAGCTCTTCGGGCCGAGTTTTGTGAAGGTCCTGGCGAGGCGACCATGCCGTTAAGGCAGGTTTGCGTCAAGTGGTATCAGAGCCCAAAGGTCTTGTCTGTATACTTCAGGCAAGAGGAGAGAAGGAGGAAAGGAAAGCACTCTGATACTCACGACTTGCATCAAGTGGTATCAGAGCAGGAGTGTCTTTGTTTTCTGAAGCAGAGACAGAAGAAACAAAATGCCGCCCAGGAGGGAAAGGCAGTCACCTGATCGAGAAGACAGGGATGCCCGAAGAAGGGGTAGACTAGCAGGAAATCCAGCAAGGAATATGGAGATGGAGCGTCAAATACGGGATCTCAGGGCGAGACTTGAAGATATGGAAACCACCCAGAGGCGTGGAGCTGGTACAGCAGAGTTCAACGATCTTGAGGTTGAAGAGGAAGTTGGACATGACCAAGAAGAGGTCACAGCAGAATATGCCTCGACAGAGAGGTTGATCAAAGCCATTTCAAGGATGACCTCGAAGACAAATATGGATATTCCCGTCTATGAGGGAAATCTAAACATGGAGGAGTTGTTGGATTGGATCTGAGCACTCGACACCTACTTCGACTATGAATACATCGAAGAGGACAAGAAGGTGAGACATGCCGTCACGAAGTTGAAGGGACATGCAGCCTTATGGTGGGATGAGCTGCAGGTAGACATGCGTTCCAAAGGCAAACAGAAGATCAAAAGCTGGGATTGGATGATCGCCAAGATGAAGGCGAAGTTCATTCTGAGGGATTACCAGATCACTCTGTTCAGGCGCATGCAGAACCTGAGACAGAAGTTGATGACGGTGAAGGAATACACCGAAGAATTTTACAGGCTCAACATCAGAGCGGGTCATCGGGAGAGTGATGACGAAAAGGTGGCGAGATACCTGAATGGCCTCAAGTATGACATTCAGGATGAGTTGAGAATGGTTACCATCCGCACAGTTGAGGATGCGTACCAGATGGCTCTGAAAGCCGAGGAAAAACTGAGCCACAAGCAGGGACAGTGAGGGCGAGGCAGGAGCCAGCCTAGAGGCAAAGCGGTTACCCAGAAAGAATTTCAGAAGCCCAAGGAGGATTGAAAGAGGCCTTAGGGTAGAACTGAAAGAGGTGGAACCTCACAACAGAGGCAGCAAAATTTTGAGCCGAGGAGTCAGCAACCAGATCAGCAAGGAGATTATGCTGACGCCAATGCATTTCCTCGTACCCTAGGTAGAGGAAGAGGCAAAGGAGGAATTATCACATGTTTTACATGTGGTAAAGATGGGAATAAAGCCGTTGACTGTCCAGAGAGGAAGATGGACAGAGGAAAATATCACGTCGCTGAGGCGCAGAGGCGTGACGTGGAAGATGAGGACACTGGAACTGGAGAGTCACTAACAGTGCACAAGGCTTTCTTGAAACGTGAGAAAGAGGTGGACAACTCAGCGCAAAGATGCAGACTGTTCCAGATGACTTGCAAGACCAAGGGATGGAAATGCAGGGTCATAGTGGACAGTGGGAGCATTGATAATCTCGTTTTGACCGAGATGGTGGAGAAACTGGAGATGAAAACGCACAAGCACCCGAGTCCATACAAGGTGACGTGGCTGCAGAAAGGACACCAGGTATGTGTCACCAAACAATGCTTAGTCCAATTTAAAATGGGTGAATATAAGGATGAGATCCTGTGTGATGTCCTACCCATGGATGTCTGTCATGTTTTATTGGGTAGACCATGGCAGTATGACCGACATGTTGTTCATGATGGGAGGATGAACACATACACCTTAGAGAAGGATGGAAAAACACATACGCTGCTTCTGAAGAAGGACAAGGAAATGAAGCCGGAAGTGAGCAGTACCATACTTCTCATGAGTGGGAAAGAACTTCTCACAGAGCTGGAGAAGGATGAATATCCACAGTTCTTGGTTTTCAGGAAGCCGAGAATTGTCCTGACAAGCACAAGAGTGGATGACTTGCCAGAGGAGATTCAACAACTGCTGGGAGAGTTTGTTGATATCATCGTGGATGAACTGCCATGTTCATTGCCACCAATGAGGAGTGTGAGTCACCACATTGACCTCATACCTGGAGCAAACTTACCGAATAAGGAAGCATACAGGTTGACGCCTCAGGAGAACGAGGAAGTCAAAAGGCAGGTACAGGATCTGCAGGATAAAGGACTGGTGAGGGAAAGTCTTAGTCTGTGTGTTGTTCCGACAGTACTAAGCCCAAAGAAGGGTGCAGGTTGGAGGATGTGTACAGACTCCAGGGCGATGAATAAGATTACCATCAGGTACAGGTTTTCACTGCCGAGAATGGACGACTTGATGGATTGCCTGAGTGGGGCAAATTACTTTTCCAAGATTGATCTCAAGAGCAGATATCATCAAATCCGGATGAGAGAGGGAGATGAATGGAAGAAAGCATTCAAAACAAACAAAGGTTTATACGAATGGTTGGTCATGCCGTTTGGGTTGACAAACGCGCCAAGCACATTCATGAGACTGATGAATGAAGTCTTGCGGGAATTCATCGGAAAATTTGTGGTGGTGTACCTAGACGACATATTGATTTTCAACAAGACTAGAGATGAACACTTGAGGCATTTAGCTATTGTGATGAGAAGGATACAGCAGGAGAAACTGCTAATAAATTTGAAGAAGTGTTCCTTCATGCAGACAGAACTCATTTATTTGGGGTTTGTAATATCGGCGAATGAATTGAAGATGGATCCTGAGAAGGTTGAAGTGATCAGGAATTGGCCATCACCGAGAAACGTTTTTGAGGTAAGGAGCTTTCACGGGTTGGCAAGCTTCTATAGAAAATTCATTCGGAATTTTAGTGGAATTAGTGCCACCATGATGGACACTATGAAGAAGCGGCATAAAGTTTTTCATTGGACAGCTGACGCTGAGAGAAGCTTCAATCTGTTGAAGCGGAAGATAACAGAGAAGCCATTATTAGTGTTGCCTGATTTTCGGAAGACCTTCCAAGTGAAGTGTTACGCTAGTGGATATGTTGTTGGAGGAGTTTTAAGTCAGGATGACAGACCTGTGGCATATTACAGCGAGAAGCTGGATGATGCGAAGTTGAAGTACTCCACATACGACAAAGAATTCTATGCCATTGTCCAGGCATTGAAGAAGTGGAGGCACTACCTAATACCCAAGGAGTTCGTCTTGTATAGCGATAATCATGCACTGCAATTCATGAGTCAGCAGGAGAAGCTGAATCAAAAGCATGCGAAATGGGTGGAGTACATGCAGAACTTCACATTTGTCATCAAACATATTTCGGGTACTGTGAACAAGGTGGCTGACGCCTTGAGTAGAAAATGTTTGTTGCTGTAGGAATTCAGGGTCAAAACGCTGGGTTTTGAAAACCTGAAAGATATGTATGCAGGTGATGTTGATTTCGAGGAAGCTTATGAAGCAATCGAGAACCCAGTTCTCAGAGATAGGAGTCCATGGATAGATTTCTTGATCCAGGATGGATTGCTATTCAAAGGCAATCAATTGTGCATTCCAGATTGCTCTATGAGAGAGAATTTAGTGAAGGAGAAGCACAGTGGAGGACTAGCAGGTCATTTCAGGCATGACAAAACATTCGCCAAGTTGAGAGAATCATATTTTTGGCCGGGCATGCGTGCAGATGTGAAGAAGTTAGTTGATAGGTGCAGAATTTGTCAACACGCGAAGGGCGAAAAACAGAACACAGGGTTATATCAGCCATTGCCTATACCCGAAAGGCCGTGGGAAGCAATCAGTATGGACTTTGTGTTGGGGTTGCCGAGAACACAATGAGGAGTTGATTCCATATTTGTTGTGGTGGACAGGTTCTCGAAGATGGCACATTTCATTCCATGTCATAAGACGAGCGATGCAACCCACATCGCCAATTTATTCTTTAAAGAGATTGTGTGATTGCATGGATTGCCGAGAAGCATAGTCTCGGATCGGGATACCAAATTCATAGGTCATTTTTGGAGGACGCTATGGAAGAAGCTGGGGACTGACTTGGCATTCAGCTCTTCTTACCATCCGCAGACAGATGGGTAGACCGAAGTAGTCAACAGGAGCTTAGGGGATCTTTTGAGAAGCCTAGTGATGGAGCATCACACCAGTTGGGATCAGATCTTACCACAGGCAGAGTTTGCATACAACGATTCTGTGAATCGGAGTACAGGTAAGAGTCCGTTTCAAATTTTATATGGAACACAGCCGAGAGGAGTTTCTGAGCTCAGAGAGTCAGAGTAGGCTGAAACTAGCAGCGCGAGGGCTAAATAATTTGTTGAAGCAATGCAAGAACTTCACGCACAGGTGAAGCAGCGACTGCAAAGGACGAATCGGGAATATAAGCACAGAGCCGACCAGAGGAAAAGACAACTTTAGTTTGAAGTTGGGGACATGTTTCTGGCGCACCTAAGGAAGGAAAGGTTCCCAAGGGGAACATACAACAAGCTCAAGATGAAGAAAATTAGGCCGTGCCGAATCCTGAGGAAATTCGGGGAAAATGCATATGAGCTTGAATTGCCAGAAGGCATCGGGATATCTCCGATTTTCAACATTTCGGATTTATACCCCTACAGGGCTGATGAAACAGGCACTGGAACTGAGGAACCAGTAATCCAGTGGCAGAAGCAATTACCAGTTGCACAGAAACCGAGGATGGAGTGCATACTGGACAAGAGAGTTGGAAGAAAGACCAGGAGGAAACAGTACTTTGAGTACCTGGTGAAATGGAAAGACCACCCAGTGGAGGATGCCAGCTGGGAGATAGAGGCAGTAATACAGAGACATGGTCACACCGTGCAAGAGCTCATGGACAGGAGCCCATGAAATCTTTTTGAGCCGAGGAGTATGATGCAGGAGCATCTACGACTTCCACAAGCGAGCCGCGCGAGGAGAAAGAATACAGCTGGACAGCGCCAGCGCGTGCATTTTGAGTTACCTTGGAGTTGTTGCGCCGCCACTTGAATGAGGGAATTCAAAGCTAGGCGCACTTGTAGGATATTAAAGATAAGAAGGAATTTATTTAGTTTTAATGCTGTTAGGTAGGAGTTAACTGTAGATTAGACAGTTTTGACTCTTGAGAGGGAAAACATAATATAGGCACCCTCCTTTGTATTATTGAGGAGTTCTGAATTATTCTGAATTCAGCATTAGCATAGAGAGAAAAGGAGAACAGAGAAGAGAGCTTGTAAAGAACCTTCATGTACAGATATTGAATTAATAGGAAGCTGTGATTCAATTCCATGGATGTGTTTGATCTCTGTGTGTTGTTGATATTGTGCTTATGCATGTTTGCTTCTTTTTATGCTTATCTCCTATATGTTGCATATGTGATTGCATATCAGGTTCGTAACCTGAGGGAATGAAGCGAATGAGTTTCAATTGTTTCTCTACTTAAACCAGGAGATTCCTGCATAGAGTGCAGTTGAATTCCTCCGCATAGAGTGCGTGGAGGAGGTTAAGCAGTTGAACCTTTGTTCTCTTTTGCCCAGAGTGAATTGGGTTGTTCGAGCCGGGCAGGTAGAGTGCAAGTCGAACTGGAATCTCAGCAGTGAGTCTGAGAAGATAAGGACGGGTTTGTTGTAGTTGCGGATGTACAGAACCCGGGAGACTTCAACACTTTGAAAGTTGTTGGAGGAGAAGCGCAGAAAAAGTGCTCAAAGTTCTCTGTAGGAGTCAGAGGAACAAGCTCAAGAGGGATATCACTATCGCTTCACGGTGGGAACATACCCAGTGACGTTCATACAGGCCGAAGGTGGAGAAGCGCAGAACTCTTCAGGAGGAAGAGAATCGACAACTTGAAACTGTCGAAGAGATATTCGAAATCCCGCAGGCCGTCAGATCGCAGAGGAGTTGCGAGAGGGATAACTCGTAGGTGTCCGGAAGAACTCCTTACCAGTGCATATTGGCATATCGGGGTTGGCAGGTGCAAGAACCACATGCACATTGATACCGTGAGTCGCGATCCCCCGATTTAATCGGAGTCGTTGATCGTAGGAGGGACAGGTGGCACGGGATCCCAAAGAGTCGGGGCTCGGCACTTCGATGGTTTCGAAGTCGAGTGAAGCACAGAGGAATAGCGAAGTCCCAAATCGCGACGGGTCCCACGGAGACGAAGTGGGGTATAACACGTGGCATCGTACATCGACGTTCGGGGTGTTGAAAGGTGAGAGAATTGCTACCTTTCACTTGCCGATTTCCCGATAGGGAAATCCCCGATACACGGAGGGTTGACCATTGACCTCGGGAATCGGGGATCTGAGGTTGAAGTTGCACGAGGAGTGCGCATAGGGTTCGCGATTCTGCGAAACCCGATTTCCCGAGATAGTTGCCGGGAGATCAACAGAGTGTCCTGTGGGTGACAGAGAGTTCCGATACGGGATTGGAGGAGCATCAGAGCTCTTCGGGCCGAGGTTTGTGAAGGTCCTGGCGAGCGAACCGTGCCGTTGAGGCAGGTTTGCGTCAGTATGACTGTTAATATTGATAAGACTAAGGTCATGATTATTAAATCCAATAAGATCCCTCACGATACCTTTGTATATGACAATAAAAACTTGTAGGAAGTGACTTCATACAAATATCTTGGAATCAATATTAACCACAAGCTCAATTGGAATTATATCATTGACAAAAGGATTGTTGGGGTTTGGAAAGATTATTACGGAATTGAAAACAATTGTAAATCAATTGATATTTGGAGTTGGGATAAGAAGAAACTCCTCTTTGAGACTCTTGTTACACATGTTATTCTTTATGGATGTGAATTCCGGCATTGTAGTATCTTTCATAAATCCTCGAGAAAGATAGAGAAAATACAAATGAATGTTATAACCTACAATCTAAAAATTAAAGGAAATACACCCTATCCCATGATCCTCTTAGAAACAAGCCTCTCCCCCATTGAGAGCATGGCTATGACTAGATACCTAATGTATAAGAAAAAGTTAAACAACATGGAAGACAAGAGGCTACCTAAAATTTCTTCAAAATCAAGTCTTAACCACCATCGACTCAAGCGAGGATGGCATAAAGATGCCCGGTCTTGGATAAACTATTGGGGAATCATGGAAGAAACCATTTTGTAGAATAAAGATACTATTAAAAAAAACGTCATATCAAAATTTAAGGAGAAAATTTGGTGTGATAAAGAGTTAGAGGAAAGAAGAAAATTAGGGTATTATAAAGATGTAATCAACCCTAATCTAGAATATCAAAATTATCTATCTATTTTTCCAAGTGTAAAGAAAAAAATAAACATTGCTAATATAAGAGAAAATTTTCATGAGCTCCATAGTGAAACTGGGGATTGGTCAATTCCTAAAATGCCATGGGATGAAAGAGTGTGTCACCTTTGTGACACTGGGAGTGTTGAATATGAAAAGAAATTTTTCTTAGATTGTCCAGCCTATATCCATATTAGATCTCATTTCAAAATATTTATCACACTACCAACCTTCCTAACCTCTTAACTCAACAAAAGTATGGTGATCTTGGAAAGCTTTTCTTGATGTTTTTCGAGCACAGAAACAAAATTCTAAAGAATCACAAGTAATCACTTACCCTCTTAAGGTCCGATAGACCAATTCGGTCTTAGTGGGCATTAATCATCATCATCATCATCATTAATATATTAATGGTAGTCCCAAGGCATGTCGTTCGTCAACTAACAACAACCACTTTATAAAAGTGGTCGATATACATTGATCGACTCCATTAATTTGGAAAGGTGAATAAATGGCCCTGATGGGCATATACCAAACACTTTTATAAATTGGTTGTTGCTATTTTATAATAATAATAATAATAATAATAATAATAATCTATTTTTAAGATCACGACCAAGCCACACCAAATTGGTGTATGAGACCCCCTTGTTTGTGGGATAGATACAACAACTAAAGAAAAAAGTTTTAATTGTAAACATTTATATTCTAATAAAAATAAGTCCTTATTGTATGGATTTGGAATGATAATATGGTTATATGTATATATCCACATTATCATGGGAATAAATGGAATGCAAGGGTAATATACATCTCTCAAAATCATTTTACATTCCAAGATTCTTTGTACAGTCCAACACACTCGATTCAAACAAAGTTATGTGTTATTATGTTAGGAAATGAAAAACCAACCAACAATTCTATTATATCCCTTAATCAAACCATCTAAGTCACCCAATTTCTTGATCCGAGCCAAGTGCGCCTTCATCGCTCAATTCTTGACATATTACAAAAGAGTATCACCATCCTTTTAAAGCATTTCATTACATGTAATCTACAGTCTCTAAAACCACAAGCTACCAAAACCATTTGCCGAAAAACACCATCATTGACCTAACAACTTTGACACTTTCAACAATTCAAGTTTAACCTAACATTCTCCCCTTTAAAATTGACTTGGGGTTTCCCATCACCAAATTTGGCCAAACCTCCCTCAGAGTCAAGGTAGAACATGAGAACCACCTATAGCTTTGGCCCTGCTCTACCATGCATCGAGGAGTACAACCATCCTATTTTATGCACCTATGCCTTCTAGAAACTCTTTAATGGTTGATTAGGGTTTCAAGTCGGTGACCTTTGCACTTGTTTCCTTGTCCATGAACCCACACATCGCCTTGTATTCAAATACTCATCGATCGGGCCATTGTATGTGGCCCATGCTAGCTCACTTTCATCCCATCCTCACGTGTGTATTTGGAGGTACATGTGATGCACTCAATATGTTTTTTTTTTTCATATGTATACTTGACCTATGTCTCTCATGCACTCAACTAATGGATTTTCCATCCATACCCTCATTTTGGGATAGTTTATTCCAAACAAACCTTTGGGTCCACCTCTTGTTGACATCTGTGGCTTTCCACTAGAGACAGAATCATAATCTATTACCTCCAGAACATGCATCTTCTAATATTGGTATTGAAAAAAACGTGGTTGTCTTGACCTCTACACACATGGAACATCATCTACTCTTTAAGTCTTGCGGCGTTCAACTTCCCCTAGGAATTTTAATCTTAGCTTTGTACTCATCTGCTTATTTATTTTCATCATCATCAACCATGGCTATGATGCTAGTTTCTATGAAATAGAAAGACAAGATAAATAAAAATGACAAGAACATAGCAACATGCACACATAAATCACACAAGATTTATCTTGAAAAACCCTTACATGAAAACTAGCCAACAATAGATATATTATTACTCTTAACCAAACCAACCAAGCCCACCAACCTCGTCAGCCAAGTGATCCTTCACTACTCAAATATTTTCATATTATAATGGACTATCACTATCCTTTTAGAGGATTTCATTACATGTAATCCATGGTCTCTAAATCCATGGGATACTAAAACCATGTCCCTGAAACCACCATTGTTGACATAACAACTTTGAGTGTTTCACCTAGTCAAGTTTAACCTAACATATCTCTCATTTTGTATGCGGATTTGTTGAGGGGTCTAAATAAGGGGTACTCCCTAGTACAGGTCCCAACTAGACTATGCATCACTTGGATTAGGTGTCCCATCCCGAATTTAGCCCGACTAATGGATTACGGATTACAGTCTGACTTACTGTCCCATCCCGAATTTGGATTACGGTCCGACTTACTGGTGAAGATGGATGATGGATGTGTGTAATGAAAATATGTAGATGAATATTATGTATTGAAAAATAAACTAATCTATTGCTAATCTACTATAATCTATCCTAGCTAGGAGCATGCTAAAGTAACTAGTGAGTTGTAAATGAAACAAAATTCTACATAAACTCCCATAGTGATATATGAAATAGAAGAGAAGAATGAGAAACAATTGCATAGAAAGATATATAACTAGAAAATTATAAATTATATCAATCCATGCGTTAACAACTCAATGATGTCAAGACTTAAGAATATTCGAAGAAACACTTAAAACTGTAAAATAACCTAGAGTGCATAATACTCAATCCATAAGAAAGAAAGAATCCTTACAGTCCATGTGAAGAACATTCATCTCTTCTCTAAATAATTCACAAAAAAGATAGATTCACACACAAGTATTCCTTATTCAAAAAATTGGCCCTCATGGCTTCTCCATATTAGCAGTTTCAACAATAATACATAAAACCTATAAGGAAAACTCTCCAATTATAGTTGACATTGTATTCCCAAAATAGTTCATAAGTGGACAATGTTTGAAGATAAAAAAATCCCCTTTGAAATGATCCTCTACCCTGTCTTATATAATTCCTAGTAATTCGTAGTAACCGTTAGATGACTCTTTGCCTTCCTCTTGAAGAGCCAATTACAAAAATGGTTTATCTTCCTACTTCCTAGTGACAAGTGTACAATAAGGACAAAATTGAGATTGTTTGGGAAAGAGACAAAATAAGAAACATGTTTTGACATCCTCTAGCCACTATTTTTGTCTTCATTCTCGGACTTTTGTCCCTCATGTACGATGTCCATATTTCTAGTTGGTCCTACAAGGATTTGATGCTTATGTAAGCTAGTTGTTCCAAGGTCGCGTTTTTCATGGCCATGTTGTCTTCTAGGGTGCTCATGTCCTTTACCAGTTTCGCTATGAATGCTTGTATCATGGTGTGCACCTTTACGGTTGTAGTAGGTGTTGATCTATGAGATAGGTGGATATTGTGGTGGTGGCTTCAACTACTTCTTTTCTTTGATTCGTGCTATCATGCACCTTTTCTAATAGCTCTTTTGTCACTAGATTCTTCTCGAGCTCGTTTAACCTTCGTAGTGAGCTAATCTTGATCGATTCTTGTGCAAATTTATGTATCCTTGAGCATATTTCCATTGATTTGGTAACTTCCTTATCTCTCATCTTCCTTGTGCGTACATATATTTTTTTTCCACTCTTGATTGTCGGTATAGTTCAAGTGGTGCATCAGGATTTTTTCCGATCCATCTATTAATGTCGGTGATTCCTTTGCAGATCGTATTGTACTACGTTAATTTTGGTTGTATTTGATTATTATGTTCTATGATCATAGAAACTTCTTGATGGAAGATGTGCATGTGAGCATACATGTCTATGATAGCCTCTTCTAGTTCTCTCCTGAATTTTTCAGCACTTACTTTGAAAATTTGCATGCTATTTTCATCAATTCTAACTTGTTGGAGTCTTTCCTCAAGCTCTATAATCCTTTATTCTTTCTCCTCATTCTACTGGCATAGTATTCGTATGTTTTCCTCATTAGAATTCATGAATGTAGTGCCATATTGTTTTGCTACTATTGGATTATGCCTTACGTTTCCAGTTATAGGAACATGCATAACAACTGAGATAAGCATCCCTTTAGTTGCTTACACTTTCTTCACCTGTTCCTGCATGATCCTACCAGTCTTGTTGTCATAGGTGAAATTCCTTAAGTCAAGTACTTCACTTGGTTGGAATGGTGTCCAAAGCCCTAGTTCTAAAACACTCCATGATATATCTGTGCATTTTCATGTAGTTGACATCTCTAGGATATATGTTTCCATCGGTGGGTGTCACCCCATTCTCTTCTGCATCCTTTTGTTGTATTTCTACCTCAAAAACAAAATCGTATTACTTTTTTTCTTGTTTGGTTGCTCCCCTCTCTATTTATTCTATGGATGCTTCTTCATTTTGTTTGAGCTCTCTTTCTTCTGTAACTTTTGCTTCTACCTCAACTTTTGCTTTGGCCTTGTTTTCCTTAATGTTTTGCTTCTTCTTTGTTGTGTCCTTCTTATTTTTGAGGACTTTCTCTCTATCCCTTCTCTTATTGTCATCTTGTGCTTCTTCTATCTCCTATGATTACTCTAAGTGCATCGAGGTGGATGTGTGGGGTGATTGCTCAACTTCCTCTTCCTTTTCCTTTTTTCTAGCTTCTTCTATATCCTTCTCTTCATATGCGATTGATCCAGATTTATGAGAGGAACAAAATGAATAATAGACTGAATACCATAACACAAAGATAACAAAATATATCTAGTCAACAATAACTTATATTGAATAAATGAAATAGGTTGAAACTGTAAAACTAAAAAACAAAAACAACTTGCTCGAATAATGGTGGTTATCCCTGAGAATAGATGTGGCTTTTACACACATATGTCTGAGAAAAATGATTACAATGATGCTCAAGAGGCCCTTTTAACATTATGCATGAATGCCAAAACCATATAAATCCAAAAACCTAACCCTAGGAGGTGAAACGCTAAAATCTATGTGCGCCCTCATGGTTAAGTTGGTACCTCAACTTCCTGGGGTCATAAATTTTGCATACAAGCTTTGTTTTAGGCGCAAGATAGCCAGTTGTGAAGGTATTTTCGAGAAATACACATCATTCCATCAAAATCTAACTCTGTCTATAGTTTGACTATGGAAAGCCAAAAAAACGTTGTTTATATCCCCAAAACGGTCGTGGAAGTACAACAAAAAGTACTCATATGAAATCTTCCAAACTAAGCTAGTTGGATTAGGTAGGTGGCCACCAATATCAACATGGAATATGTGTAGGGGTTCAAGCATCACCTAAAATGTAGAACCCATAATTACAAAGAAGTACAGAAGAATGTGTTGAACTAAAAATTGTCAAGAGGAGCCAGTTGCAATAGGTGGGTGACCACCAATATCCACCTGGATCAATCCTCCCCTGCTAGGAAGAAAGGGTATCCATTGCATTGATTTCCCCCATCAAGTGTGGAAACTTCTGTTGAATTTGGCCCTAGTTAAGCCACTTGCCTTGGTGTAGGAGTTGTCCTACCTTGACAACCCAATAAAGTTGGATCCTCTGCTAGCGAGTTCCCTTGACCTGTGTATCCACTATTTGATCAGTAGATTCGTGTTCCATCTAGTCAGGATTGAGATATTTTGGTGTCATTTGTTCCGTGATCTTTAAGGTGTCCAATAAGGGTGGAAAATATGGTCAAAGGAGTTCCACATTCAACATTGGGTGAAATCCAAGGAAGGTTGGAGTGTTGAGCTCAAAATCATTGCTACGTATAGCCTTGGTGATAGTGTAAGGTCCATAGAGAAGTGGGAAGAGATTTCGATGGGGGGCTATAAGGTGCTCTTTTTGCAATTGTAAACATACTTTGTCTTCCACCTAAAACTAGTGTGATACCGTGTGTTGATCATGGTGCTCCTTGTACTTAACATTACATTTCTACAAAATATCATGGACCTGTTGGAGGATGTGTTGAAATTGCTCAATAAATATGGTGGCTTTATCAACCTCAGACTAAACATGGGAATATTCTTCCTGTGTGGTGGCAAGAGGTAAGGAAACATCAATGGGACCCAAGGTTTGGAATCCCAAACCCACCTAAAATTGGTTATGGCTGGTCGAGCTATGAAGAGCCTTTTTGTAACTGTGTTGAACATAGGGAAGACTCTCATCCAAGGTACATGGATGCTTAGAGTTGTACATGCATAGGATGTGCACAATCATATGATTAGAAAACTTCGATTGGTCATCGGTTTGGGGGTGCAAAGGAGTGAATTTAGTGAGCTTGGTATCCAACAGTGACCAAAGGCTCAACCAAAATGTGTTGAGGAACCTGTTTTCTCAATCGGAGATGATGGTCTATGGTATCCCAAAATGGACCCACACTCGTTCAAAGAAGATCTTGGCAATATCTTCTATTGTGATGCTCTTCTTTCAGGTTGTGAGGATGGACATATTCAAAAACCAATCAAATACCACAAATACACAATCATTGTAAATGTGTTGAACCTACACAAAATAGATCTAGCTAGAAAATACTACACATATTTGCAGAGAGAAATTGAGAAAGCAGAAGCAAGATAGAAAGAATGGAAGAATTATTATTAACTGTATTCCACACTCAAAGAGTGAATAAATTACAATAGATATAGGATACATGAATAACTAATTATCCATAGTGGTGGTCTAGATTCATCTCGACACACCCCAACATTTATAAGAGTAAACTGCCACGTAGTCTAGTCTCTCAGGTAGTTACATGAGTGAACTGCCACCTACATGAGTTAATTAGTCAACTATTCTTCAGTTAACTGACTGAACAAAGAGTAGTGAGTTGGTGATAATCCCAATGTTGCATGGTGACAAAACCAATGCAACATCTAAACTCAACTCAACTAGTCAAACTGAAGTGTCAATTGAAAGAGAATATTCTCGAGGTGGAATATTCTCCCCTAAAATATAGGAGACTAGATAATGACTAATTATGAATAATGAACAAGGAATAACCTTAGGAAAAATAAATCCTAGGTGTGTGTGAAATAACTCCAACACCCCTCCTAAACATCACTATGGTGAAAATAAAGAATGGGTCCCAGCTACGAGGCCAGGTTAGGTACCCAAATACAAAAGATACACTGAACTAAATGAGGAAAGAGGGAAAACCTCATGGGAAAAAAAACCCCCCTAAAATTAAAATGCATAAAATAAAAAATGATAAGGAACAAAAGACAGTTGTTAAGTAACCATGTCCTTCACTCCAATAAGACCTCGCAATTGTGCAAGTTTGTGCTCGTTGAAGATTTTGTTGATGATGTAGATGTCTGCATGGATATGATGAAGCATATGCATCATTGATATTTCCACACATATCCACTTTATCTTCTTGTAATGAATAATATCCAAATAAATTTTGGATGAAATTTTGAAAACCGTGTGGCCGTTTCCAGAAAAATGCTGAAATTTTATTGATATTGAAACGATAATAACTTGAGTTCCCAGACTCCATTTTGGACGATTTGTTTTTTGAAATTGGATATTTTCCTGAGAATAATTCAAATATACATTTTTTTTTCTACAAATGTTTATAAGAAAATATCATAATGGCGTCTTATGTGCGCGGCTCTCTTTTTTTCCCCTGACATGCATGCATGGTGCATGAAAAAGTGTCTGCATGGGACTCCTGAGATGCATGCCATATATATTCCACATAAATTTCAGAAAATAAATCTGAAAATGGACTAGACATCATCTTCAATTATTGGAATACAAATTTCTGCAAATACTTTTGTAGAAGACTCTTCATAATAAGAAGCTTGATCTTCTTATGGCTTCTCTTCTGGCTCTATCTCCTCGACCTCCTGAATGAAACATTCACAATATTCTTTATTCCCAAATAAAACCTCCAATCTAATCCATAATTCATTTGTAGTTGATCTTTCTGATTCTTCATATACTTGATGGAAAATTTTGGGACAAACAAACATGCCAGTACTTCCTATGGCCATATCTTGTCTATTGAGAAAGTCATTTTTCTCATTGACAGAATCAATATCTACTTCCATTTCCATGGTTATTTGGTATAAGCCTCTACTTCTGAGAAGAAGTAGAATCTTTGGCTTCCATTCCAAATAGTTATGAGGCATGAGAAGTATTTCCGACGAATAATCCATCTTTTGTTGTCTTCAATCTTCAGTACCTGCAAAAATAATTTGGTGTAGTTTTTGCTTAGAATTATGTCGGCTCTGATACCATGTAAATGTGTTAAAACTGTACAAAATATATCTAGCTACAAAAAACTACACACATTTGTAGAGATAAATTGAGAAAGAAGAAGCAAGATAGAAAGAATGGAAGAATTCTCATTAACTGTATTCCACACTCAAAGAGTGAATAATTTACAATAGATATAGGATACATGAATAACTAATGATCCATAGTGATGGTCTATATTGATTTGGACACACACCATTAGTTACAAGAGTAAACTGCCACCTAGTCTAGTCTCTCGGGCAATTACAGGAGTGAACTACCACCTAGCTGAGTTAACTAGTCAACTAGTCTTCAGTTAACTAACTGAACAAAGAGTAGTGAGTTGGTGATGATCCTAATGTTGCATGCTGAAAAAATCAATGCAACATTTAAACTCAACTCAACTAGTCAAACTGAAGTGTCAACTGAAAGAGAATATTCTCCAGGTGAAATATTCTCCCCTAAAATAAAGGAGACTCGATAATGACTAATTATGAATAATAAAAAAGGAATAAACATAGGAAAAATAAATCCTAGGTGTGTGTTAAGTAACTCCAACACCCCCATTGAACATCACTATGGTGAAAATAAACAATGGGTCCTGGCTACGAGGCCATGTTAGGTACCCAAATACAAAAGATACACTGAACTAAACGACGAAAGAGGGAAAACCTCATGGTAAAAAAAACCCCTCAAATTAAAATGCATAAAATAAAAAATGATAAGGAACAAAAGGCAGTTGCTAAGCAACAATGTCCTTCACTCCAATAAGACCTCACAATTGTGCAAGTTTTTGCTCGTTGAAGATTTTGTTGAAGATGTAGATGTATGCACGGATATGATCAAGTATATGCATCATTGATATTTCCACACATATCCACTTTATCTTCTTGTAATGAATAATATTCAAATAAATTTTGGATGAAATTTTGAAAACCATGCGGTCGTTTCTAGAAAAATGATGAAATTTTATTGATTTTAAAACGATCATAACTTCTGTTCCCGGACTCCGTTTTGGACGATTTTTTTTTTTTAAATTGGATATTTTCTCGAGAAGAATTCAAATATCCAATTTTTTTCTGCAAATGTTTCTAAGAAAATATCAAAATGACGGCTGATGTGCGTGGCTCTCTTTTTGTCTCCTGACATGCATGCATGGTGCGTGCAAAAGTGTCTTCATGTGACTCATGAGATGCATGCCATATATCTTCCACGTGAATTTCATAAAATAAATCTGAAATGGAGTAGACATCATCTTCAATTATTGGAATACAAATTTCTGCAAATACTTTTGTAGAAGACTCTTCATAATAAGAAGCCTGATCTTCTAATGGCTTCTCTTCTGGCTCTATCTGCTCAATCTCCTGAATGAAATATTCACAATATTCTTTATTCCTAAATAGAACCTCCAATCTGTTCCATAATTTATTTGGAGTTTATCTTTCTGATTCTTCATATAGTTGATAGAAAATTTCGAGAGAAACAAAAATGCCAATACTTCCTATGGCCATATCTTGTCTATTAAGAAAGACATTTTTCTCATCGACAGAATCAGGCTCTACTTCCATTGCCATGGTTATTTGGTATAAGCCTCTACTTCTGAGAAGAAGTAGAATCTTTTCCCTCCATTCCAAATAGTTATGATGTTTGAGAAGTATTTCCGATGAATAATCGATCTTTTGTTGTCTTCAATCTTCAGTACCTGCAAAAATAATTTGGTGTAGATTTTTATTAGAAGTCCGTCAGCTCTAATAACATGTAAATGTGTTGAACGTGCACAAAATAGATCTAGCTAGAAAATACTACACACATTTGCAGAAAGAAAATGAGAAAGAAGAAGCAAGATAGAAAGAATGAAAGAATTCTTATTAACTGTATTCCACACTCAAAGAGTGAATAATTTACAATAGATATAGGATACATGAATAACTAATGATCCATAGTTGTGGTCTAGAATGATCTGAACACACACCAACAATTACAAGAGTAACCTGCCACCTAGTCTAGACTCTCAGGGAGTAACAAGAGTGAACTGCCACCTAGATGAGTTAACTAGTCAACTAGTTTTTTGTTAACTGACTGAACAAAGAGTAGTGAGTTGGTGATTATCCCAATGTTGCATGGTGACAAAAGCAATGCAACATCTAAACTCAACTCAACTAGTCAAACAGAAGTGTCCACTGAAAGAGAATATTCTCGAGGTGGAATATTCTCCCCTAAAATATAGGAGACTGTATAATGACTAATTATGAATAATAAACAAGGAATAACCTTAGGAAAAATAAATCCTAGGTGTTTGTGAAGTAACTCCAACACCCCCCGTGAACATCACTATGGTGAAAATAAAGAATGGGTCCCGGCTACAAGGCCATGTTAGGTACCCAAATACAAAAGATACATTGAACTAAACGAGGAAAGAGGGAAAACCTCATGGGAACAAAACCCCCCCTCAAATTAAAATGCATAAAATAAAAAATGATATGGAACAAAAGGCAGTTGCTAAGCAACCATGTCCTTCACTCCAATAAGACCTTGAAATTGTGCAAGTTTGTGCTCGTTGAAGATTTTGTTGAAGATGTAGATGTCTGCAAGGATCTGATGAAGTATATGCATCATTGATATTTTCAGACATATCCACTTTATCTTCTTGTAATGAATAATATCCAAATAAATTTTGGATTAAATTTTGAAAACCGTGCAGTCATTTCCAGAAAAACGTTGAAATTTTATGGATTTTGAAACGATCATAACTTCACTTCCTGGACTTTGTTTTGGACGATTTTTTTTTTTAAATTGGATATTTTTTTTAGGATATTTAGATACTTAGGAATTAGTAATATCTACATGGTCTATTGTGTCATTAGGTAAAAGTATGTTTTATAGTATGTTTCTTTAGTATGCATTAGTATGCATTTGTAGTTAAGAAATCATACGGTCACGATATGTTCCCGACATAGAGTGATCCAACGGTTCATACTCACCTCGATATTAACAACCATTTATCCATGTCTTAACACCCGATTGGTCCATGATCTCTATTTAAATAGCATGGGGGGTCATTTTCCAATGATCGATTATGAGAAACTCTCTTGTAAAATCTCTCTGTAATCTTTTTCTTTGCATTAATAAGTTGCTCCAAGTGGTCGCATTGGTTAGGGCCGTGGATGTTTCCCCGTAGGGGTTTTACCACGTGAAAAAATCGGTGTGTTGATCTTTTATTTGGTTATGTGAGTGGTTACTGAAGGTTTTCTCCCTCTGTTGGAATACCTGTGTTGTCGAACATGGTATCATAGCCTGTTTGAAGACCCTGTCCTGTTGTAGATCAAGATCATGAAGCCGAGTTGCCTCATCTCCATTTTATGGAATTTCCATACATTTTTGGGCTGAGAGCACTATTTCATTGCATCTGGAGCACTCGTTTCATTCAGGAACATTTTTCGTTTCACTCGAAAAGGTTTTTGTTTGCCCAAGATACGACCATTACAGTCAGATCTAGAGGTATAAAGCCTGAATATGCATTTTTTTAAATTTCTGCAAAGTTTTATTTTCATTTTATTTCGGTTTTTATTTTTTATTTTTGGGTTGCTACTCTTTTAGATATGTGTATGCTATTTTCCCCGAGCCCTGTGCAATCTCAGAAAATCAGAAACAGATAGGAAAAGGTGCATCTTCCGAGTAAACTAACCGAGATCTAACCCTTGTTGTAATCGAGAAGCGAAATTTTTTTCTTGTGTGAAAAGAGTTTTTTTTATAGCATGCTCTCCAAGGCCGTCAACAACAACAACAACAACACCCACAATTCTCCTTCTGAAAATTACAATATGTTTTGCTAGACCATTTGGTTAAAACTTGTCTTATTAAGTAAGAGGTCTTGAGTTCAAGTCTCTCTTTTGTTACTTTTTTTGAAAAAGTTTATGCTAAAAATTGTAAAGTCCATTTCACTTCAAGTATAAAAGTGAATCACTATAAGTAGCTTTATATTTTATTTTAGAGTTATTTATTTTGCATGCAACTTTTATGTTATAAGGTAACTTCATTGTAAAATTGATCCCCACTTCTCTTTATAAAAGTGGGTCACTTCATAAAGTAGCTTACACTATCACATGGTTATTTGGTTACTGCTTATGCCTTTTTTTTAAAAGGGCATAACTCTCACATCGGAAGTCCGTTTTCAGTGTCGTTTTTTTAAAACGGCATAATTTTTCGAGATATTTCCATATATATCATTATTTTCAGTTTTTAAATCCACATTATCTACATATTTAATATGGCTTCTACAAGTAATGTCTTGCTTACCATCAACAACTACTTCCAATGGAAATTCCATATGGAAGATTTATTAATAAGTAAAGGCATGTACTGAATTACCTTGGGAAAGGAAACAACACCCACTAATGATGATAAGAAATCCAAATGGGATAATAGGAATGACGAAGCACGTGGACTAATCAGAATATCCATCTCTCCTGATTTAAGGTACCACCTTCAAGGAATTGATGACCCCAAAGAAGCTTGGAACACGATTGAATCTGTGTTTGGTAAACTCAATATTGTTCGATCACAAGAGTTAGAAAATCAAATACTGACCTTGAGTCCAAATGATTTTTCTTTCCTTGGAGACTATCTATCTAATTTTAAAACACTCAAAATTTTATTTGAAGAATGTAAGATAAAAATGGAGGAAGAGCGTTGCATATATATTATTCTTTCTAAGTTAGGTAGTGCATATTATGTGTTTGTATATACCTTTTATGCCATGAGAGAAGCTCTAGGGAAATCTTATGAAAAACCCACTTTTGAGTCTTTTTGTGCTTCTTTGATTAGAGAGGAAGATAAGCTTGTACAACTTGGAGTGATCAACACTGCAGGTACCTCCAACAAAGCCTTAGTTGCCCATCAGAAAGATAAACCCAAGTATCCCAAGCAACAACATCCTTGCTACAACAACAAACAACATAAGGGTCCCAAACCCGCTCAAACAACTTCAACTCCTAATGGTGACAAAGGAGCAAAATATAAAGTAAGAATACTAACAGACATTGCAACTTTTGTGATAAAGATGGTCATGATGAGTCCAAATGTTTCAAGAAGATGGCATCCTTAGAAGCAGCAATGAAGAAGCACAACATCAGTATTGATTCTTCTTCTTCTTCTTCTTCTCATGGAAATGCACTTTCTGCTTCCGAGTTCTCCTTCAATACACCTTCTACTACTACTTCTTCTTCTTATGCGTGGCTTATTGATTCAAGAGAATCTTATCATATGGCTAAGGATAAAGCCATATTTTATGCTCTAAATGAATGTAACACCAAGAAAATATTTGTTGGTGATGATAGATCTCTTAGTGTTGTAGGATTAGGAACAATTCAGGTAGAAAATGGTAATTTCAATGATTTATTATGTGTTCCAAATCTTTCTTGTAACCTTATATTAGTATATCAAATCACTCATTCAGGGGAAGGTAAAATTGTAGAGTTTTCACCTCACCAAGTTGTAATCAAGGATCTAAATGATCCTAAGCATGTTCTTGCAACTGGAATTTATGATGATATTACTAGGTTGTACAAATTTGACAAATTTGGTTCAACTTTTTCATTATTTTTTGTTGCTCATAGCGATAACTTGAGAAAACTTTGGCATCAATGGTTTGGTCATCTAAAATATCGCTCATTGCAACAACTATGTAATCAACAGATGGTGATTGGTCTTCCTCTTGTTTCATGCAGAGATGGTGTTTGTGATGGTTGTGTTCTTGGTAAACATTATCGGGACAGTCTTGACAAGCGTGCCTCTTGGCACACCTCAGGCCCTTTACATCTTGTTCACAGTGATTTGTGTGGTCCACTTTATTCTCCTTCCTTTTCTGGATGCAAGTATTTCTTAACATTCATTGATGATTTTTCCAGACGTACTTGGGTTTAATTCTTAAAACTTAAGAGTGAAGTTTTTGACAAGTTTTTGGCCTACAAAGCCCTTGTAGAAAAGAAATATGGACATCAAATTCAAAAGTTAAGAACAAATAATGGAGATGAATATATGAACAATAATTTTACAAGTTACTACACTACACAGGGCATCCAAATGCAACACATTGTTCCATATACACCACAACAAAATGGTGTTGCTGAGAGAAAGAAACGTACATTAAAATAAATGGCTAATTGTATGATCCAATCTAAGGGATTAAGTCTAAAGTATTGGGCGAAAGCAATCAAATGTGAAAATTACATAGTCAATCTCACTCCCACAAAGGCTCTTAAAAATATAACATTGGAAGAATCTTGGACTAAAATTAAACCAAATGTAAGTCACTTCTGTGTATTTCGCAGTATAGCATGGGCTCACATTCCTGATGAGAAAAGGACAAAATTGCAGCCTAAAAGTGAGAAGTGTATATTTGTTGGTTATTCTGAAGATGTCAAAGCTTACCGACTTCTTCAATCACATTGTAATGAAATTATTATTAGAATATATGTTAAATTTGATGAAAATCTCTTGGCATGGGAGCCTAATTCGGTGCTTGTGCCTTCTTCGGCCTGTGATCCATATTCAACATTTGTGCCTTGTTATGGTCTGGTTTCTTCTTTAGATGATGAAAGTGAGGATGAAAATACACCTCCACCTGCTCACCCTCCTCTAGATGAGTCATTTGAACCTGAACCAACACCAGCTCCACCGCTTCCTCGATGAGTCCATTCAACACGAGAAGCAGTTGGTGATATTGTTGGTGATCCTTCAGATCATCGTCAGACATGTTCACAGTTCCAGTGATCCCCTTCTCTTTTGGCTCAAGTTTCAGAAACTCATGATCCAAAGACATTTGTAGAAGCTTTAGGTCATCCAGATTGGGATATAGCAATGAATGAAGAGTATCTTTCTTTAATGGAAAATGATACTTGGGATCTTGTACCTCTTCCAAAAGGAAGAAAACATTTTCTACACAAATGGGTCTACAGAACTAAGTATGCATCAGATGGAAGTGTTGAAAGACACAAGGCTCAGTTAGTTGCCAAAGGATTTTCCTAAGTTGAAGGAATTGAATATAATGAAACATTTTCCCCTGTAGAAAAAATGAATTCCATCTGCCTTGTTCTTTCCCTTGCTTCCTCACATAAATGGGAGGTCCATCAGATGGATGTTAAATCTGCCTTCTTGCACAAGGATTTGCAAGAAGAAATCTACATGGAACAACCTCCTAGCTATGTCTAGAATGACTCTAGGCTTGTTTGTCACCTCAAGAAATCTCTTTATGGTCCAAGCAAGCTCTCAGAGCTTGGTATGCCAAAATGGATAGCTTTCTTATTGCCACTGGATTCTCTAGATGTCATTCTGATCCTAATGTCTATACCAAGAAAGTAGGAAGCCATCTCATAATCCTTTTCCTTTATGTTGATGACCTTATCCTTACTGGTAGTGGCTCAAAACTTTTAAACCATTTGAAAACCAGCCTTAAGAAGAAATTTGAAATGACAGACTTAGGCTTTT
>ML821362.1:49270-63920 GCA_009831015.1 Picea engelmannii
AAAATGCATAAAATAAAAAATGATACAGAACAAAAGGAAGTTGCTAAGAAACCATGTCCTTCACTCCAATAAGACCTCGCAATTGTGCAAGTTTGTGCTCGTTGAAGATTTTGTTGAAGATGTAGATGTCTGCACAGATTTGATGAAGTATATGCATCATTTATATTTCCACACATATCCACTTTATCTTCTTGTAATGAATAATATCCAAATAAATTTTGGATGAAATTTTGAAAATCGTGCGGTCATTTCCGGAAAAATGCTGAAATTTTATTGATTTTGAAACGATCATAACTTCAGTTCCCAGACTCCATTTTGGACAATTATTTTTTTGAAATTGGATATTTTCCCGAGAAGAATTCAAATATCCAAATTGTTTCTACAAATGTTTCTAAGAAAATATTGGAATGGCGTATGATGTGCACAGATCTCTTTTTGTCTCCTGACATGCATGCATGGTGCATGCAAAAGTGTCTGCATGTGACTCCTGAGATGCATGCCATATATCTTCCAAATGAATTTCAGAAAATAAATCTAAAATGGATTAGAAATTATCTTCAATTATTGGAATACAAATTTTTGTAAGTACTTTTGTAGAAGACTCTTCATAATAAGAGGCTTGATCTTCTGATGGCTTCTCTTCTGGCTTTATCTGCTCGACCTCTTGAATGAAATCTTCACAATATTCTTTATTCCAAAATAAAACCTCCAATCTATTCCATAATTCATTTGGAGTTGATCCTTCTGATTCTTCATATACTTGATGGAAAATTTTGGGAGAAACAAACATGTTGATACTGCCTATGGCCATATCTGGTCTATTGAGAAATACATTTTTCTCATCGACACAATCAGGCTCTACTTCCATTTCCATGGTTATTTGGTATAAGCCTCTACTTCTGAGAAGAAGTAGAATCTTTGGCTTCCATTCCAAATAGTGATGAGGCATGAGAAGTATTTCCGGCGAATAATCCATCTTTTGTTGTCTTCAATATTCAATACCTGCAAAAATAATTTGGTGTAGTTTTTTCTTAGAAGTCCATTCAATCTGATACCATGTAAATGTGTTTAACCTACACAAAATAGATCTAGATAAACAATACTACACACATTTGTAGAGAGAAATTAAGAAAGAAGAAGCAAGATAGAAAGAATGGAAGAATTCTCATTAACTGTATTCCACACTCAAAGAGTGACTAATTTACAATAGATATAGGATACATGAATAACTAATGATCCATAGTGGTGGTCTAGATTGATCTGGACACACACCAATAGTTACAAGAGTAAACTGCCACCTAGTCTAGTCTCTCAGGTAGTTACAGGAATGAACTGCCACCTAGCTGAGTTAACTAGTAAACTAGTCTTCAGTTAACTGACTGAACAAAGAGTAGTGAGTTGGTGATGATCCCAATGTTGCATGGTGACAAAACCAATGCAACATCTAAACTCAAATCAACTAGTCAAACTGAACTGCCAACTGAAAGATAATATTCTCGAGGTGGAATATTCTCCCCTAAAATATAGGAGACTAGATAATGACTAATTATGAATAATAAACAAGGAATAACCTTAGGAAAAATAAATCCTAGGTGTGTGTGAAGTAACTCCAACACCCCCCCTAAACATCACTATGGTGAAAATAAAGAATGGGTCCTAGCTACGAGGCCATGTTAGGTACCCAAATACAAAAGATACATTGAACTAAACGAGGAAAGAGGGAAAGCCTCATGGGGAAAAAACCCCCTCTCAAATTAAAATGCACAAAATAAAAAATGATAAGGAACAAAAGGTAGTTGTTAAGAAACCATGTCCTTCACTCCAATAAGACCTCATAATTGTGAAAGTTTGTGCTCATTGAAGATTTTGTTGAAGATGTAGATGTCTACGCCGATCTAATGAAGTATATGCATCATTGATATTTCCACACATATCCACTTTATCTTCTTGTAATTTTGGATGAAATTTTGAAAACCGTGCGGCCATTTCCAAAAAAATGATGAAATTTTATTGATTTTGAAATGATCATAAATTCAGTTCATGGACTCTGTTTTGGACGATTTTTTTTTTTAAATTGGATATTTTCCCGAGAAGAATTCAAATATCCAAATTTGTTCTACAAAGTTTTTTAAGAAAATATCAGAATGGCGTCTGATGTGCGTGGCTCTCTTTTTGTCTCTTGACATGCATGGATGGTGCATGCAAAAGTGTTTGCATGTGACTTCTGAGATGCATGTCATATATATTCCACATGAATTTTAGAAAATAAATCTGAAATGGAGTAGACATCATCTTCAATTATTGGAATACAAATTTCTGCAAATACTTTTGTAGAGGACTCTTCATAATAAGAGGCTTGATCTTCTGATGACTTCTCTTATGGCTCTATCTGCTCGAACTCGTGAATGAAATCTTCACAATATTCTTTACTCCCAAATAGAACCTCCAATCTATTCCATAATTCATTTGGAGTTGATCCTTCTGATTCTTCATATACTTGATGGAAAATTTCGGGAGAAACAAACATGTCAATACTTCCTATGGCCATATCTTGTCTATTGAGAAAGTCATTTTTCTCATCGACAAAACCAGGCTATACTTCCATTTCCATGGTTATTTTGTATAAGCCTCTACTTCTAAGAAGAAGTATAATCTTTGGCTTCCATTCCAAATAGTTATGAGGCGTGAGAAGTATTTCCGGTGAATAATCCATCTTTTGTTGTCTTCAATCTTCAGTAAATGCAAAAATAATTTGTTGTAGTCTCTTCTTAGAAGTCTGTCGGCCTTGATACCATGTAAATGTGTTGGACCTACACAAAATAGATCTAGCTATAAAATACTACACGCATTTGAAGAGAGAAATTGAGAAAGAAGAAGCAAGATAGAAAGAATGGAAGAATTCTCATTAGCTGTATTCCACACTCAAAGAGTGAATAATTTACAATAGATATAGGATACATGAATAACTAATGATCCATAGTGGTGTTCTAGATTGATCTGGACACACACAAGTAGTTACAAGAGTAAACTTCCACCTAGTCTAGTCTCTTAGGTGGTTACAGGAGTGAACTTCCACCAAGCTGAGTTAACTAGTTAACTAGTCTTCAATTAACTGCCTGAACAAAGAGTAGTGATTTGGCGATGATCCCAATGTTGCATGGTGACAAAACCAATTCAACATATAAACTCAACTCAACTAGTCAAACTGAAGTGTCAACTGAAAGAGAATATTCTCTAGGTGAAATATTCTCCCCTAAAATATAGGAGACTGGATAATGACTAATTATGAATAATAAACAAGGAATAACCTTAGGAAAAATAAATCCTAGTTGTGTGTGAAGTCACTCCAACACCCACCTTAAATGTCACTATGGTGAAAATAAAGAATGGGTCCCAGCTACGAGGCCATGTTAGGTACCCAAATACAAAAGATACGCTGAACTAAATGAGGAAAGAGGCAAAACCTCATGGGAACAAAACCCCCCCTCAAATTAAAACGCATAAAATAAAAAATGATAAGGAACAAAAGGCAGTTGCTAAGAAACCATGTCCTTCACTCCAATAAGACCTCACAATTATGCAAGTTTGTGCTCATTGAATATTTTGGTAAAGATGTAGATGTCTTCACTGATCTGATGAAACATATGCATCATTGATATTTCCATACATATCCACTTTATCTTCTTGTAATGAATAATATCCAAATAAATTTTGGATGAAATTTTTAAAACTGTGCGGTCGTTTCCAAGAAAATGATGAAATTTTATTGATTTTGAAACGATCACAACTTCAGTTCCCGGACTCTGTTTTCAATGGATTTGTTTTTGAAATTGGATATTTTCGCGAGAAGAATTAAAATATCCAAATTTTTTCTGCAAGTGTTTCTAAGAAAATATCAGAATGGCGTCTAATGTGCGAGGCTCTCTTTTTGTGTCCTGACATGAATTCATGGTGAATGAAAAAGTGTCTTCATGTGACTCATGATACATGCCATATATCGTCCACATGAATTTCAGAAAATAAATATGAAATGGAGTAGACATCATCTTCAATTATTGGAATACAAATTTCTGCAAATACTTTTGTAGAAGACTCTTCATAATAAGAGGCTTGGTCTTCTCATGGATTATCTTCTGGCTCTATCTACGTGACCTCCTGAATGAAATATTCACAATATTCTTTATTCCCAAATAGAACCTCCAATCTGTTCCATAATTCATTTGGAGTTGATCCTTTTGATTCTTCATATACTTGATCGAAAATTTCGAGAGAAACAAACATGCTGATACTTCCTATGGCCATATCTTGTCTATTGAGAAAGTCATTTTTCTCATCGACAGAATCAGGCTCTATTTACATTTCCATTGTTATTTGGTATAATCCTCTACTTCTGAGAAGAATTAGAATCTTTGGCTTCCATTCCAAATAGTTATGAGGCGTGAGAAGTATTTTTGGCAAATATTCCATCTTTTGTTGTCTTCAATCTTCAATACCTGGAAAAATAATTTGGTATAGTTTTTTCTTAGAATTCTGTCAGTTGTGATACCATGTAAATGTGTTGAACTTGTACAAAATAGATCTAGCTAGAAAATACTACACACATTTGTAGAGAGAAATTGAGAAAGAAGAAGCAAGATAGAAAGAATGGCAGAATTCTCATTAACTGTATTCCACACTCAAAGAGTGAATAATTTACAATAGATATAGGATACATGAATAACTAATGATCCATAGTGGTGTTCTAGATTGATATGGACACACACCAGTAGTTACAAGAGTAAACTGCCACCTAGTCTAGTCTCTCAGGCAGTTACAGGAGTGAACTGCCACCTAGTTGAGTTAACTAGTCAACTAGTCTTCAATTAACTGACTGTACAAAGAGTAGTGAGTTGGTGATGATCCCATTGTTTCATGGTGACAAAACCAATACAACATATAAACTGAACTCAACTAGTCAAATTGAAGTGTCAACTGAAAGAGAATATTCTCTAGGTGGAATATTCTCCCCTAAAATATAGGAGACTGGATAATGACTAATTATGACTAATAAACAGGGAATACCCTTAGGAAAAATAAATCCTAGGTGTCTGTGAAGTAACTCCAACAACCATTGCCTTTCTTGGTGGACATAATACCATACATGTAATCCATCGAGATGGATTCCCAATGCCTCTCGAGAGTAGGAAGAGGGGTGTATAATCCTTTCTTATTGGTAGTTGGCTTAGCAATGGCATAGGAAGTGAAATATATGATATACTTGCTGACGTGCTTTCAGATTTTTGGCCAATAAAAATGTTTCTGTAGAATGACCACAATTTTCTCCATGCCAAAAATTTCCTTCCATCTGACTGTAGTGAGCCTCCTAGATCATCTTTGCACACTTGCTTGAAGGAACACAAAGATATCCAAGATGACATAACATTGTGTCATGAATGTGAAAATCGGTGACATTCGTGCCTGTACCCAAGAGTTGTTAGGTGGTGGCGACATTCGGATCTTGCTGATAAAGTTGGGGACACTCAAATGCCTCATGTTGACAAGAATGGAGCATGGTGGTGAGTGCAACCACTAGAGGTTGAATAGGAAGTCAGTGACACGATTTGGGCTCCTTGTCTTATACTTGATGTTGAGATGGAATTGTTGTAGGTATGTGGACCACTTTTGATGGAAATCATTCTGCAAATTCCCCTATGTCTTTATGAACTACAGAGGATTGTGATCAGTATGAATGATTTTCTCCTTTCCTAGCATGTAATGTTTCCATTGACGACAGGCTTGTACAAAGGAATACATTTCCTTGTCATAAGTGGGGTATTTCTGGACAGTATCTTAGAGTGTGTCACTATGGTATTCCATCAGATGACTATGTTGAGTGAGAGTTTCACCTACAACATAGTCGGATGCATCAATCTCAATATCAAATGATTGTTGCATATCGGATAATAAGAGTATTGGATTTGAGAACAAGCAATGATTTAGATCATCAAATGCTCGTTGTTGTTCCTTTCACCATGCTTAATTTTCCCTACCACCTCCCTTGGTCATTTGGCTGAGGGCCCATGCAATATGGGAGAATCCCAACATGAATCATCGATAGAATTTGGCCAATCCCAGGAATATTCGAAGATTGGTTAGTGTGGTTGGGGCTTCCCGGTCATGTATGGCTTGGATCTTAGTTGGATCAACATGTACCCCATTCTCATCCACAATGTGGCTTAAGTATTGGACCTTGTTCATGCAAAAAGAGATTTTTTTCAGGTTGGCATATAGCTTGTGTCGTCGTAGAGTGCTCAAAACCTACTAAATATGTTGCAGGTGCTCCTCCCAAGTTTTACTGAAGATGAGGATATCGTCCAAATATACCACCACAAACTAGTTGGTGAAGGGTCTCAATACATCATCCATCAACCTCATAAAGGTGTTTGTTGCATTGGTTAAGCCAAAGGGCATTACCAGCCATTCGAATAGACCTTATTTAGATATGAAATTTGTCTTCCATACATCAATTGTTTCGATGGGAACCTGGTGGTATCCATACTTTAGATCAATATTTTTGAAGAAATTTGCCCCTTTGAGTTGGTCAAGAAGGTCATCAATTCTAGGAATTGGGTATTGGTTCCTGACGGTAATTTTATTTAATTCTCTGTAATCAATGCAGAGTTTCCAGGTATCATATTTCTTCTACAACAGTACAATCGAGCTTCTACAAGGGGACGAGATAGGTCTTATGTTCCCCCTTTGAAGCAACTCTTGTATCTGATGCTTGATTTCATCATTTTCCATCAACAAGCGATGATAGACTGGTCCATTAGGAAGAGGTTCATTGGGGGTTAGATCAATTGGATTCTTGATTTGGAAGTGTGTCGGTACTCCACTCGGTGAGGAGAATATGTCTCTCTATGCTTCCATGATCTTGTCCACTTGCTTATTTTTCAAAGAGAGACTTTGTGTAGAGGCCACAGATGTGGAGGTGAACTTCTTCTTATTGTGAGAACATATCACAATAAAAAAAAATCTCGGTCTTCAAATGACCTTACTACATTTCTTAGCATATATTAAATAAATAGCGGTAGGTGGAACCACCTCTGGTATCCTTTACAATTGTCTAACCAAAGTAATAATAACACTACAGGGTCTAGACTCATACACAACACGTCACTTCCACAAATATGGTTGTCCTTCAAGGGGAGCAATATCACACAATACCTCGTCTTTGAAAGGCTTGTTTTCATAGGCAAGAAAACACTATTGTCTGACAGAGAGATCTCTTCCTTGGTGAAGCCAACCAATGGTGTATGGTTGCGGGTGAAGTGTCTTCAGTAGGTATATATTCTTGATGCCATCTACTGAGATTAGGTTCTTATAACTTTTGTTATCAACAACAAAATGAAGCAGATCCCCCTCTACCCGCATCTACAAGTGAAAGAGGTGGTCTCCTTCCTTTGGTTCTTCTAGTTCACTTGGATGGAATTCAGTGGTAGCAATCGTGGCACTGGGTTCATCATCGATAATATTCTTTCCTCCTTATGGATTTGATTTAGAGTTAGAATTGGCCTCTGACTCAGAAGCTTTCAACTCGACCACGAGTGACTGCTTGGACATACATTCATAGGTGTTGTGCCAAAGGATTTTATGGTATTCACACCATTTTCTCATGTCCTTCTTTGACTTCTCATTTCCCTTCTTATGTTTCATCTTGGAATGAGGGTCCTGAGAGTGGCCCTATTTTATATGTCTCATGTATTGTGGGTTTGGGCCACCTTTTCCTTGATTGGATTGCAGATCCAAAATCTCACCTCTTCTGCTTAAATTTATTCTCGATCTTCACAACATATGTATGCTCCGTACACAATGATGCAATGTATAGAAAATCCATTTCTATTTGAATGTATCTGTGAAAACAACCATGGTATTTGAGAACTAGATGTCATTCATAGTCTTTGATACCCAATTTGGTGTGTAGGGTATGGAAAATATTGTTGAAATATGGTATTGTCTAGTCCCTTTCTTGACGGAGGGTGGTCCATCTGGTGTAATGGTCCTTGTATCTTCCAACATAGTACTACTATTCTTTAATGCCATCCCTGAAGGAATACCATGTGGGGGAGACCACAAATATTGTATATTCGTCTATGGCCCTTTGCTAAGAGTAAGTATCCGACCAGTTCTTAACATGGGGGACAACCTTCGAGCATACCCTTCGAGCATATTCAACCATTTATCTATAGCATCCAAAAGATTGTGGACCAAAAAATACCCTTCAAACATATTCAACCATTTATCTATAACATCCACATCTATTAGTCCTTCAAATAATGGAATATAAAAATTTACCTATACCTTGAAGGGGGTTGCATGGTTGCTTGATGAATATGATTCTCCTATGGGAAGTCGCAAAAGGATCTCTGCAAATTTTTCCATCATTTCGTTCCTTTTTCACACAAGGGCTTCCTAGAGAAACATTTTAAAAGGATCTTATGTTCCATCATATTTATTTTTTTACCCCATGGGTTGTTTTCGGTATTGGAGTGACTGATATCATAAAGGATCGAATGGTTGGAGTCCCAAGTTATTGTACCCATATCTTTTCAGGGACATGCACAAAGAAAAATAAATGAAGAGAAAACTGATCTGATGCCATTGATCTAGATTTATGACTAGACAAAATTAATAACATAACGAATACAATAACACAGATATAAAAAAAAATCCAATGAACCATAACTTCTATTAAATAAATGAAATAGGATGAAACTGTAAAACTACAGAACTAAAACAAATTGCTCAAATGGTGGTAGCTATCTATGAGAAGAGATGTGGCTTCTATACACATCCTTCTCAGCATAATGATTACAATGAGGCTCCATATGCCTTTTTAACATTATGCATGGGTTCCAAAATGCTAGACATCCAAATACCTAACCCTTGGAGGTGAAATGCCAAAATTTATGTGTGCCCTGATGGGTAAGTTGGGACCTCAACTTCCTAGGGTCGTAACTTTTTCACATGACCTTCATTTTAGGCGTGTGATAGCCCATTGGAAAGTTATTTTAGAATGAATGTTGTTGTTTTTCTTCCTAGTAACCTTTGCTCAAGATGACAAGTATTCTCTTCAAGTTGTCCTTTTTACTGAGATAATATGATTTCTTAACATAAATCTAAGTAAGAGAATAAACTCTATAATCTCAACTTTAATCAATGTAATACCTTGACCTTAATTTTTTACCAATGGTTAGTATGATGTTCCTATATTCAACATAAAACCTATATTTCAAAATAATGCCATAACAAATAGATGCATATAAAAAAGATCAAACATGGGGTGCATTATTCCTTTGAATGTGTTGGGTCTGAGATCCTTCTAGATCTATGACAAGATATCCCTTCTCATGCAAGTACCCTTTAAAAACTTACAATTTAAACATATGTAAGTACATACCTCTGATAATATTAGCAAGTAGTGGCACTGTGTGGCAACAATGGAAATAAATAACAAACCTTTAAAACTTCAAGGGTAGTGCAACTAATATTGATACTGCAACTGGTACTTCAACTGTAAGTGCAACTTAGGGTTTTATGAGGAAAACCTAATTTTTTAAACTTCAAATTATGGAATTTTGATCCAAGGACCAGATCCACTAGGGTGAGGTGAGCAGTCTGGAGCAGTCTGTTTTCCGGAAATCCAAATTTTACCCCTTGAAATTGGACCTATGTAAATCTGGATTGGTACTTCTCGTATTGGTTCGGGTTTTCTGGTACAATCCAGAACTAGGGTTTCACTTTATGGAGGCTCTGGCCACTGAAAAGGTGTGCTCAAGGTGACAAGTGATGCGATAGGCTAGGGCACACCTCCCTAAATGATTTTTAGGCTGAAATTCT
This sequence comes from Picea engelmannii, assembly GCA_009831015.1. Classification (NCBI taxonomy): domain Eukaryota; kingdom Viridiplantae; phylum Streptophyta; class Pinopsida; order Pinales; family Pinaceae; genus Picea; species Picea engelmannii. The sequence goes on from ML821362.1 coordinate 59,150, forward strand.
CTTCCAATAAAAAACCCTAATTTTCATGTAGGAGAAGAGTGATGTTTTTGGTTATTGAGTGAAAGGTGCTTTATTTAGTTCAACGTTGATACCATGTTAAATTTATAGTTTCTATTAAGTTATTTTTTATTTACTAGAAAATAATAGCATAAAAAGGATCACTCAAAGAAACACTATCACAAGGTACATAACATTTTATCCTTGGAAACCCTCATGGGGGAGAAAACCCAACAAAAAATTCCTTAATATAGATTGCCAATACACTCCCAAGATAAAAGACAAAACACTAGAGAATATCCAAGACTAAGAAATGCGCCTCTCCCTTCTCCTTCTTATAATTGGATGTTTCTTCAAACTTGCACACTAGATGAGTGACTTTAGTGAGTGTGAGAATGAGGTGACTTCCCCTATTATTTATACTAGATGAGGGGCACTAGGGTTGTGTATCTTCATCATGTAGGGATGAATTCTCCCAATAGTGGCTAAAACCACTTTAATAAGACCAAGAGGCCGACTTCTGAAATAGTACCATATAAATATGGTTCGACCAATCCACAATAGGGGATTTAGTCATATAAAAGTCACAACATGATCAATATACAAAAGGGGATTGATCTATATAATAATAACTTAATTATGATTAGAATATTCTTCATAGTTAGAGGATTTCAACACATCAGTGGAGTTGAGTTAAGAGATTTTGAGTTGTGGAAGGTTTATCAGTGAAGTTGCTTTCAACTCCTTTGATGCGAATGAGAGGATTTGATGCTAAGTCCTCTGATCACATTAGATAGGATGGGGTTAAAATTTCCAAAGAGTGGAGAGGTCTTATCTGATAAGTTTTTAAGAACTCCTCTAATCATATCAAAGGATTTAACATGAAATCATCCAATATGATCGGAGGTGTTTTCATGAAGTGGTATGATGAGACTTGGGGAAAAACGAAGGTCACAGTTCAAAATTTTATGACTGGATAGAAAAGGGTGGCCTTGTCATTGTAATGGATGAATTTATTTAAACAACTATGGAATTACAACACAACAGTAAAATTTAAAAATTACTTCATTAGGACATTTGCAATTCAAATTCATCATAATAATAATATTTAATAACAATTTTTTATACAAAACAATGCATATCTCGGTTAATAACTGAAACTGATGCTATCAACCTATGTTTGCCGGCTGCTTGCTCCCTTCCCGCTTCTGGAAGCACTACCCAAAACTGACCTCCATGTCGACTAGTTAGCTCCTAGCCCTAGGATATCAACGGATATCCTAGCCCTCCGAGCCCAAAACCCCCAGCAACCCCCGGTCCACTGTGTCAATGCCACTCACAGAATTCCTCCCTCTCTGCAATACTCAGAGCTCCTCAAATCCTTCTTCCCTCCTCCCGTAGAATTCCCTTCCCTCCAACTCCTTTCATTACTTATACCTCCTTCACCGACACTCCTCCCCCCATTAACTCCCTACCTAACTCCTTTATTACCCCTTATCCTCCCGCCGTTAATACCCTTATCCCTCCTTTATTATTTCATCCATATGTATTTAATATTTTATCCCTTGTGGAATACGTAACTTAATTTAAATATTATATTTTATTATCTACCTTTTATTTAATACTTTATTAATTAATTAATTAATTAATAATGAAATTAATCATTAACCATCATGAACAACTATTTTAATAATAATCAATTAGAAATGTTATTTTAAGACATAAATATAGTTTAGCTAATCTTTTAGGATTATATTATTAAATTAATTATTCTTAATAATCAAGGGTCGTTACATACACCCACCCTTTAGGAAACTTCGTCCCGAAGTTAAGGTATCTTATGGTACAAAGAACAAAAACATGGTTCACACATTCATAACAAGTAACCGACATTATTGGTAAGTAAGTCAAGAAAACTCATACATACTAGTGTATATGTACAAAAAATGTATGTGTAGCTAGTATATACAATTCTCGTACATGTACTAATAATCAAACTGTCATCGTTTAGTATTTTATGTATGCATCCAATCCAGTCAGCAAGACTAGTCTTTTATAAAAGACAACAATCAATTAATTGTGTGAGAATTTGTTTAATTACAATTGTTCGGTTCAATAATTTATTTTAAACAACGGTAGTTAGTTACATAATAATGAATATTCATATACACAGATTTTTCTTCATCAAATCCCACCACAAGACAGATCTCCATATAGTCTCAACTATTCTACTCATCCTTCCTCCCTAACCTACTTCCAACTCCATTCCTATCTGTCCTATGCTAGACTATCTTGGAGCGTCAGCTATACTGACCTAACTCCAAATAGAAATCGTAAGTGGAAGTGTCGCTAACTCGACCAAGCTTCCCTAGCAGGAAACTGACAAACATCATCACACGACCTGGGGAGCGTGACTAGCACCGTTCTCCCATGACTTTAGGTTTCGGAGGATACACAGTGGGAAATGCCTCCACCCCTCCTAGTAGAACCAGGGTCAACACCCTACAATGAAATATATAGTGGCACTGTGTTGCTGGAGGTTTTTTCATCATTTATTCGGTTTTGGGTAGTGTCGTTACCTGAAATCATGCACTGATCCACATATCATATCAATGCATCCAAACCAATATAAATTTCCAAATACAATATTCATACCATAATATTTCTCGGTCAGTGGTCCTGATATACACTTTCATCATCATTATCCCTTGGCTATTTCATAGCCCATAACCTGCAGATTAGTCTGTAACACAAACTCATACATTTCTATGCATTATCATCATGTAATTGCATACTAGCATCATTTCACTTTGGTATCCCTGTACCAATAAGTTAACATCAAGTTTTCCAATTAGAAATAGATCTCATAATATCCCATAATTCAATTTCGACACCCATTCACAAGATTATCATTTACTCAAAATAGATTACATCATATCCAACATCATACTAATAGCATTTAAACATTCATTTAATTCACATTCTCACAATGTGTCACATCATATACATCATCATCAGTAACATTTAAACATTCGTAAAGTTTACATTCATATAATAGATCGCATTACATACATCATCATCAATAACATTTAATCATTCATAAAATTCACATGCACGTAGTAGATTGCATCTTACACATCATCATCAAATAACATTTAAACATTCATAAAAGTTCATAAATTTTAAAGTTTAAGTGTATCACTTAATGGTTTCACTGTGACTAGAAAATGAAGTATATAGGCCTCAGGTAATCCTGGATGTCTAAGTCAAAAGGTGGTGTTACATACACCCCACCTTCGAGAAACATGTTCTCGAGGTGGTCAAAATAGTGAGGGATAATCTCATCATAGTGTCTCAGAATCTTCCCAAGTAGCAGATCCTGGACTATACTTGTCCCACTGGACCTTAACTTCGTCTACCAGACGGTTCCTGAGTTGTCGGACTCTACGGTCCAATATGCATAACGGTTCTACCGTGAGGGTTCCCATGTCTGATACCTGCAATTCCTTCCAATTTAGTTTATGTGATTCATCAGCAACATAATGACGTAAAACAGATACATGGAATACATTATGAGTTTTATGAAAGTGGGGTGGCAGTACGAAACGATAGGCAACGGGTCCAATTTTCTGTTGGATCCTGAATGGTCGTATAAACCGAGGTGACAACTTTGTCCCCTTCCCAAACTGTATGGTACTATTATTAGGCCTGATACGAATGAAAACTTGGTCTCCCACTTCATAACTTTGGTCGGTCCTGTGTGCATCTGCATAGCTTTTCTGCCTATCCTGTGCTTCCTTTAATCTCTTCCTAATCTGAATCACATGTTCCTCCATTTCTTGAATCAATTCTAGCCCAAATGTTACTCGGTCTTCTAGTCTGTCCCAACTCAATGGCATTCTGCATGGCCTCCTGTACAAATCTTAGTAGGGTGGCATTCCAATGGACCTATGATAACTGTTATTGTAGGCAAACTCTACCAAAGGTAGGTGCTTCTTCCACTGGGTTTGATTATCCATTACATACATCCTGAGAATGTCTTCCATGACTTGATTTACTCTCTCAGTCTGCCCATCTGTTTCAGGATGATAAGTTGTGCTTAAGTTCAACTGAGTCCCCAACGCTGACTGTAAACTTGTCTAGAACCTAGAAGTGAATCTGGAGTCCCTATCTGAAATTATTTTCTTAGGTATCCCATGCAAACGGATAAATTCGCTTACAAAGATACATGCTACATCAGTGACATCGTAAGTGTCTCTAACCGAAATAAAATGAGCACTCTTGGTTAACTTATCCACTATCACAAGAATGGCATTGTGTCTATGGGATGTGAGCGGCAACCCTACAACAAAATCCATAGAGATGACTTCCCATTTGGACATAGGAACATCATGTGGTTGTAGGAGGCCTGCCGGGTGATGGTGGTCGGCTTTCACCTGTTGACACTCTAGGCACTTGGCGACGAAATGGACTACATCGCGCTTCATGCCCACCCAGAAGAAAAGCTTCCTCATATCTGTGTACATCTTCTTCACACTTGGATGCACACAATAAAGTGATCTATGGGATTCCTTCAGTATGATGCTTCGAATATCCCCATTCTTAGGGATGTATATCCTTCCTCAATATCTTAACAATCTGTCTGTTTCCAAACTATACCCTTCGTACTTTGGATCTAACTGCCTCCCACTCTGGAGGTTTGAAGTAACCTTTAAATACCAACTGTCTCCTTGGAGTTGTTCCAACACACGTTCCCTCAGATTGACCTTTAAGG
>ML821362.1:88744-129224 GCA_009831015.1 Picea engelmannii
CATATCAACCCAAAATCACACTCCCTGACTCAGTCCGGAGTCCAAGGGGGGTTCTACCGATGCCTCTGCATCCTCAAGGTCAAAAACCCTGCACACTCAATCAAACTGAATCAATAGCACCCGTCTACATCAAATAGTAACACATCATCTCATCTGTCCATCACATCATAATCAAATATAATAGGTCTAACATCAAAAAGGGTCCAGATCACTTGCGAGCAAGTGTCCTCAAATAATAAGTGTTCTCAGTGCGCCAGAGCGGGATGTTACATCAAGCGTGGCTGGAATTTTTCTCAAAAGAATGTACAAAATAAAAAAAAACTACCCCTTATTTAGGCCCTCGGTTCCAGATTTGAACCAGGGCTCTGATACCAAATGTAATGGCGGAATTTATTTAAACAACTATGAAATTACAACACAACAGTAAAATTTAAAAATTACTTCATTAGCACATTTGCAATTCAAATTCATCATAATAATAATATTTAATAACAAATTTTTATACAAAACAATGCATATCTCGGTTAATACCTGAAACTGATGCTATCAACCTGTGTTTGCCCGCTACTTGCTCCCTTCCCGCTTCTGGAAGCACTACCCAAAACTGACCTCCCTACCGACTAGTTAGCTCCTAGCCCTGGGATATCAATGAATATCCTAGCCCTCCGATCCCAAAACACCCAGCAACCCCCGGTCCACTGTGTCAATGCCACTCATAGAATTCCTCCCTCTCTGCAATACTCAGAGCTCCTCAAATCCTTCTCCCCTCCTCCCGTAGAATGTCCTTCCCTCCAACTCCTTTCCTTCCTTATCCCTCCTTCACCGACACTCCTCCCCCCATTAACTCCCTACCTAACTCCTTTATTAACCCTTATCCTCCCGCCGTTAATACCCTTATCCCTCCTTTATTATTTCATCCATATGTATTTAATATGTTATCCCTTGTGGGATATGTAACTTGATTTAAATATTATATTTTATTATCTACCTTTTATTTAATACTTTATTAATTAATGAATTAATTAATAATTAAATTAATCATTAACCATCATGAACAACTATTTTAATAATAATCAATTAGAAATGTTATTTTAGGACATAAATATAGTTTAGGTAATCTTTTAGGATTATATTATTAAATTAATTATTCTTAATAATCAAGGGTCGTTACAGTCATGCATTTTTTTTTAGGAAGGGAAGCTTGGACAATGGTTTGGACAGGATTGTGGGGGGGCATTATTTTCGATCAATTAGGCTATTCAAATGGTTTCAATGTCAGCTAGGTTTTAAGGAGCCATGAAACCCTAAACAATGTGAAGGAAGGGGGGTTAACAATAGATACATGGAATTTATTTGACTTAAAGGGGTCGTAATAAAATTCAACAGTATCAACTTATAGGGTCTCAACATTAGTTGGATAGTTCTTGTCATTTGAGGGTAGGAGAAAGAAGCGAAAGTGTGTTGTTAAAAAAAAAAAAAAAGATAAAACCTAACCCTAGAAAGGGAGTAAAGTGTCTAAAACTACCTCGAAGCCCTAGTGCCACAAGGAAGACCCGGATAGGTTGTGAGTGTGCATGCAAGGGCTCAACATGTTCTTTGTTTGGAGAGATCCTTTAACGCTTGGTGGAACAATGAGAAAGATAGGTTAACCGAATATATAGGAGTTAGAAAAAATGGCAATACATGTGGTTGTTGGATTTTTATTTATGGTTAGAAAACTTGGGAGTAAGGCATTTGATGTATATTGGAAGACTTATTGGTAAGTCCTCTTCTATGAATCATGGGCCTTAACTCCTCTGATGTCCATCAGAGGAGTCGGTGCCAACTCCTTCGATTCCATCAGGAGAAGTTGAGAGAAACTTGTGTGATAGCAAGGTTTATCATAGAAAGTGAAGGCAACGCCTTCGATGTACATCATAGGAGTTATACGAAAATCCTTCGATGTACATCGGAGGAGTTAAGGCTAACTTTGATGATTTTTCTATACTTGGTTAAAAATTGATTTTTTCAAGTTTTTCCTTTTTCCAGTGTTTACCTAAGTTAAGTAAGACATCCAAAATGGAATTGAGGTAAAGAAAGAGGTTGATGGAAGACTCTTTCCAAACATATAAAAATAAGGGGCTCCATTTTCTCAAAAGGAAATCACGATGGAATTATGGAAAATGGAGGGTTGTAGTGCCTAGCACAACAAATGGTGAGACATTGGGTGAAGCCCTAAATATCTATAATATGATATCCACACATATTTTGGGGAAGGGTGGAGTCATCACGTACAGTCGCAACAGAGAATAAATAGGTACCATATCTTGGATTCTAGGAGAACTTAGATGAAACAAAGAAGGGGTCAAGACCTTACGTTCGACCAAATTGCCTTTAATTTTTTTCTTATTCATATGATAAATGACTACAGGAGAATGATTTGGGAGTATGATGGAAAAGAAACATCAAGAATGCTGAGAATACAAGTTATAGTGAATTTATCTAGTTTTTCTACACTATTGGCGATCATCGATAGCCCCGACGAAGTAACCCCTGTGTCACAAGCCTTGATACTCTGCTAAAGAGAGTTCATATCCACAAAAAAGATACTTGTATGTCCCATGTGATTTTTGAATCATTTCCCCAAGCCTTTACCTTTTGTAAAATTTGGTTCTCTTTTTCTTAGACAGAGGTGGATGAGGGGATTCCAATTATCATTTAAAGGAACTAGGGATGATACATGTGATAGTGATATTTGATCAATTTATTATAAATGAGTGAAATTCCTGAGTCACTATTTATGGAATACTATGTACATATCTTCCAAATCATTTTATTTTACTTCACAGAATGTAACAATTTGTTCTTAAGTAGAGGTCCCTCGTTCTCGATTTTGTTGTATTGTTCTTGTATATTGATGATTTATGTTACTCAACTAGATTTGACTTGAGATGGTGCATAAAGAGGCTTAAATGATTGGGGTGATATGTTTATGAACACTCTACCATAGAATTATCATTCTATTGACATCAAATGTTTTTCAATTTAAATGTATGACCAGGACCAAGAAACCAGGAGGTCAAAAATCAAGGTGGCAATTTTTAAGAAGCATCTGAAAATCTAAACAACAAAAACATACTGGGAAACAAACATAAAACAAAAACATAAGAACAAAATAAATGGGGGGAATAAAGGTAAAATAAAAAAATTTATTTGTGTACAAGGGAACAACAACCTCGAAGGCTAGCTGATGTAGTGCTTGGGAATTTGGACATTTACGGGGATAGGATCAACTTCCCCTTGAATTTTTTTCAACCGAAAGGTAACCTATCCAATATTTTCTTTGATAACATAAGGACCAAGCCAAAGATGTTGGAACTTCAAATGTTTCCCTTTATCTTCATGTGGCTTGTCCCATTTGAGGACTAAATCCCCAAATTGGAATTCTTTCTCACCAACAGATTTCTTATCAAACCTGTGTTTTATTGTGTATCGGTGAGTTTCAAAATTGTTTCTATATTTAGCATGACTTTCTTCAATATTTTCCAAAGTATCGATACTTCATTGAATGACGAGGCACTCTCTTCCTCTAGACTGTCGTGTGATTTGGAGGGAAGGAAGATAGATATTTGGGGGTAGGAAGGCTTCTTTTCGATAACAAGGAAGTACAAGGAAGTTCCTATGGAGGCCTTAGAGGTGACATGATCAACCCAGAAGGAATTTTATAGGGAATTGTGCCAATTTATATGGTGATCAACCATGGTTCGTTTAAGGATGCGAATTTTTTTTTGGGGAATTTGCAGGACCATTACCATGAGCATAGTAATTGTCTGAGTATTTCAAAATGATTCCTTTCTCTAATTCAAACTCAGATAATGTTAAAGATGAAAAATAAGTTTCACTATCAAACACTATAGGATTAGGAATTATTAACCTCATGATGATGTATTTTTCAATAAAAATAGTCACTACCTCTTCATTTTCTTTGACTAGTGGTATTTCATCAATCCAGTGAGTGAAATAATCAGTAGCGGTTAGAATGTACCTTTGTTTCTTGGAGGAATGGGGGTTATTCTCACCAATGATTTCTAGTATCCATTGTTCAAAGGTTTCTTCAATAGAAATATGTTGGAGAGGGATAGCAAGTTTGTGTTCTCTTCCCGCAACTTTTTGGCATGCTTCACAGATCCTTCATTATACATGGGTGTCTTTAAAAACTGTAAGCCAATAATATCCAAATATCAATACTTTGTGAGTTGTTGTGTCTACTACAAAATGCCCACCAACTTCTCGATCATGCGTGTATTTCAGGACCTTATTGGCATATTATTTCTCGAGGCACCTAAGTAACACTCCATAATAGTTATTTCTAAATAAGATGTCATGCAACAACTGATATTATAGATACTTCAATTAGAGTTATCTCTTATTCTTAGTATTAAGGTGATCTAGGGATGTGCCATGCTGTAGGTAATATTTGAGATCATTATAATATGATCCCTCAATGGATGGGATATATGGGACTTGTTGTGTATACAATGTTGATTCATCTTTCCATCCATCCTCCTCTCGATCGTCATCATTGGTGTCTTGTGTCACTAATTTCCATAGGCCTTGGCCTTTTAAATTGTTGTTTTTTTTAAAATATAGGTAATATTCTTGTAAGGTCATCATCCAATTTCCTCGTCTCACTCCCAACTCTCTTTGGAAAAATAAAGACTTGACCTCTCGGTGAGGGACGATGACCTTCATATGATTTTTCAAAATATAAGGGCTGAACTATTTAATAGCTTTATGTAAAATAAAATCCTACTTATCCACCTGGGGGTAGTTTAGCTCAACACCTTGTAATATAGTTCTCATGAATGCAACATGATATTCATCTCCCTTCTCATCTTTATGTGTGAGCACTGCTGCCAGGGAGCAGGGATGATTTTAAGGATGGAAATTTATTTTAAAATGTAGAAACCTTGGCGAATCTCACTAATCCTTCATATGCCAACTATAAATGATAAGCGATATTTTTGTAAAAATATTCAAATTTCTAAGGATTTTATATATTTTTTATAAACTTTTGGTGATTTTTAGGGTAAAATAATTTTATCCTATAGAATTTGGGCGAATCATTTTTAAAATAACGAATCTCTTTTTTGGAAAAACCATGGAAAATTAGCCCATGAGCGAAATTTAGCCCCTAAAATCATCCCTGCCATGGAGTGATCACACGAAATAAATACTTCGTAAAATATGGACTTCGCAGAGATGGGGAAGCGACTATGGTAGATTTTATACTCTCAAATGATTCTTTCTCCACTAGTGTGCATTTAAACTAAAAACATTTCTTGATCATCCTTTCAAGTGGACTCACAATTTTTCGCAAAATCTGGGACGAATATTTTCACAAAATTTATTCTGCCAAGGAATGATTGCATTGATTTTTTGCTATGCAGTGGAGGAATTTGTAGAATATAGTTTGTCCTTTCGGGATCCATGGAAACCCTGTCTTTGGATATCACATGTTCTAGTAAAATTCCCTCTTAAATAGTGAAGAAATGTTTCTTGGGATCCAGAGAAATCCCATATTTTCTACAACACTCAAATATCTATCTCAGATGCTTTGTGTGGTCTTCCCTCTTCTTAGAATAAACAGTAACATTTTTGAGGTAAACTACCACACTTTGACTGATTATCCCTTTAAAAGTTATATCCATTTCCCTTTGAAAAGTATCTCCTGCGTTCATCAAATAGAAAGGAATTATTCTTTAATCGTGTGTTCCCCACTTGGTCTGTAGCATGGTCTTTAATCGATTGGTTTCTACTATGACGACCTGATTGTGAGAACATGGAAGTTGTCTTTGTCAGAAGCATGGTTTAGATTTCAGAACTCTATGCAAATTTGGATTTCTCCCAACTTCTTCCTTACATGCACCATGTTAGAAACCCAATTCGAATGTCGAACCTTGAAAATAATTCAGGCATCCACGAGTTTCTTTAATTCTTTCAATATAAGAGGTTCTAGAATCAGATGTACCTTTTTGAGATTTTGTTGGAATGTCTTGATACCCTCTTAAATAGGAATCACATGTTGTATTATTCGAGTATCATATGTTTTCAAATCATCATAATTCTAAGAAAAACATCTTTATAATTCTTAAACCGTTATGTGAATGTGTGTTTTTTTTTATCTCCAAACAATAGGTACCCAGATTTACATATTTTGGTTGTTCAAGCGTTCCTAGATTGACCAAGAAACACATCATTTTCGAACTATTGGCCTTTGTTTTGGAAGATCTCCTGAACTTGGATTGAAAATAGAATAATTTCTCAAGAGTTAAAACATTCTTTGGAACACAATTAGTTTTTACCTTGTTTACTTCCTCTGGATAAGTCTTTTACTCGTGTTGATGTGCTTCATCGTCGATCACTGCATCTTGGAAAGTGTCTAAACTAGTGAGAAAATTTATAATATGAGAATCACTATCGAATACTCTCCAATTTTTTATGTTTTCAAGTATGGAGGGTATGCAAATCATTTCAAATAAAAAACTATCATCATGGGGCATGAACCTATATATCATGTTGGCCATTATACATGCATCTATATTTTGATTATGAGGTATAGAATTAATATTAAATGCATCAAAAGAGTAAAGAAAATTCCATACTTATTGATAATATGCATTTATATGTAGGGACATGAAATGAATGGTATTTCTTACCTATCAAACGATTATTTCAGACTCACCAAACACTTTAATATATTTCACCTTGAGATTGATATTGTTTTTGAGACCTTGAACTAAGGATTCATATTCAACGATGTTTTTGGTGCATTCAAACTCTAGATGACATGATATGAGCATTTTACCTTTCTTGGGATCGATTAGGACACATCATGTTGTGTCTCCATCTTGTGTCTTAGATCCATCAAAGAACATAGTCCACATGTCAAGAATTTTTGTTTTGCTAGTCGAATTAAATACTAAGCTAGTTAATACAGTACAAGTGTTATTATGAGTTAGTGGGAGGAGCTCAGATTGTAAATCTAGTTTTGTTTCATATGTTTGTGCTTCATGCCAACCGTATTATGTCTCAAAAAAGTAATTACCCAAGACATAATGTGCAAAACTTATGGGCTCGTTATTACCTTCCAATTTTGTCACTGTGTGTTTCATGTGATATTCATTATTTACTCAGATTTTATTCACCTTACCTTTGTACGAAAGCCATAAGTGAGACACATCGGTAGAAAAGTATGCTTGAAGTTTATTCGACCGATATTTTCTCAATAGAAAACCAAAAATTGCTTGTATGTCCACAACAAAAATGTCTATAGTTTGATGTACCCTAGGATTAGATGAAATTGTGATTAAGACATCCTTGACTTCATCCTTTACCTTAACATATGTTTTATCTAGATGTATAATTCTATTTCTTTTTATTTGCGGAACAACATTTATTTTTTGACATACTGAAAAATGCATGATGTTAGAGGACGCACCTGAATATGCTAAATAGTTATGAAGATTGAAATTAAAAATTTCGTAAGTGAGTGGAAAATGTGGTACTTGATACTTCGAGTATGAACCTATACTTATTGTGTTTATGTCTACTTTATTTCCACCTTGTGTATTTTATGTACCTCATCTTCTAGAAGGATGTTCTCAACAACAACAACAATCCTTTTATGAGCATAATCAAGGTTAAAATCATCTTGTAATACCTCATGTTGTTGTGGTAATGAATAGATATCAAACATGGAAATATTTTCTTTTGTTTTCTTCATGTCTTCTATCACATTGTAGTCAAGGGTACGTAGGTTGGATTTGTTTACTATTTGATTAGACTTTGTATCACACGTTTTGTTGTTGTTTGGTACCATATTAAGCTTGGTGTTATTCCCAACTGAGCTATACCTACTGGTTTTATCTATGTTGGTTGGGAAATGTTTTCTAGTTTTGTTGTTGGTTTTCCCTTGATTTGTTTCATTCGACTTTGGGGAAGCAGGGGGGAGTAATTTTCCTAAGAGGAATCTTGTCTTCTTTGGAGGAAGGAGCATTGTGAACTGGACCTTTTTTGTGTAAATTATAATTTGTTTGTGCAATAGCCTTGATAACTAGCATATCTTTGATAAATGCTTATTCAATTTGTTCATCATTTGATTCTGGACACTAGTCCCAAAAAGGCATGGTAGATTATGGAGTAACCTTATCAGTAGTGTCAATGGGCATTTGTGTGGGGCTTTCATTGTTTAAGCTCTGTTGATCTAACAACTAATTTATCACCGGGGTCATTGATTTTACCCACTATGGGAAAGTTCATTATGGGTTCTTTTGTTGGTGATAAGAGAATAAATTACCATTCTTTAAGTTGTCTAAATTAAAGGAAATATGAGGTAGTTCATGTGGTTTTGGCGAGTTATCTAGTTTCTTAAATAATGGGTGAAAAGTTCGAGGTTTTTATGATCCTTCACCAACATTCTTCTAAAGGTATATGAATTTTTTAGACCACTTCTTAACTAATTTGACCACATTATCAATATATTTTGGCTCCTTTTCAGGTGGTTTAGTCAACAAAAAATGTTTCTTTCAAGTTGTTTTTGTTTCCTTGGTGTGTGATTGATGTTAATAGGATGACAACTCACTTTCCACTATCTCATCTTCATTAAAATTAAGTGCCAATGTATTCTTGTTAGCCCATTTGAAAAACATCCTATGGAAGGATATATGTTCTTGTATAATATTCAATGGCAATGTATTGAGAAGGAGCTACATCATGGGGGAACTTGATTAAGACATTGAGAAATATCTGGTTGAAATATTTTACCTTCTCTTTCTTGTGCATCTTGATGGCTCCTAACTCTTTGTGCAAAGATGCAATCATTTTCCTTTCCAAAAATTTTATGATAAAGATCCTCTCGAAGTCACCCCACTCAGTTATAGATCTGGGAGACAGGATGAAATACCAAGTAGACACTCTTCCTGAAAAGTATAATTGAACAACCTACATGCCACATTTTCATGTTGGAAATTTATTAGATGAGTTGCTAGGAAGAAGTTATTTAAATGGTCTTGTGGTGACACACGTTTATATGGATCAAATTTTGGAAGGACTTTGTCATATTTTATTGACATTTGACGTAACATTCCAACTGAATTAAGAGCAACTTAATCCCTTTAACGTGGGATAACTTCTCTATCATTTCAATTTCTCCCATTATTTGTTCTAAAACAATTTTCGGTGTTTACCTTCGATATTGTCCTCAGGCTCGACAAGGAAAGATGCAACTCGACTCACAGGTCCTAAGAATTCTTGCAAATTAGTTTCAATAAGATAGTCTACAGAGTCAACTCAATATATCAGGATGTGTATTAGTTCTTTCCACACGGGTTTCTTTCCTCCTGGAAACCTCAAAGGTTTTTGGTATCATGCTAAGAATATTTGCGTAAGAACATGTAATCCTAAAGGTTTCAAAGAACTCTTCTCGTGGTATTCAAAACCAAGTCTCTGTATGTTTTTCTAGACTTCCATAGGCACTTCTGAAATTGGTCTTTGAGTCTTCATAGGTAACTTCTTGTTCATATTTGACTCGAGAAAACAAATAAGGAGTGGGGTTATTTCCTGAAGACTGATTTCGGTTGTGTTAATTGTTTATATAAGACATAAAATATGGCCCTTCTTCTAGCGCCAATTATATTGGCAGGTATGAATTCTCCTGACAACTAAAAAGGGGTACTCCCTGGTACATGGTCCCAACTAGACTATGCACCGTTTGGATTAGGAGTCCCATCTAGAATTTGGCCCCACTTCCATCGTTACTCTTTATAGCGTTTTTGGCTAGTTACAATTTGGATTACTACTGAATATGGATGATGGATGTATGTGTAATGAAAATATGGAGATGAATATTGTGTATTGAAAAACAAACTAATATATTTCTAATATAGCCCCGGATGGGGTGACACGCGGCGACGCCTTGCCACATGGCTCAACATCAACCCACAACTTAAATGTTGTAGGCTGCTCCCCATCCCTTCAACATTTACGATGGTAGTAGGCCATTACAGCCGCTATATGGAGGCGGGAATTCTCCCTTGTGAGAATGCACTAGCACAGTCAACATTCAATATGACAGAGATAATAGGGAGCCACGCGATGCTGTCATTCGAAAAATTTAAAGTTGGGGCACCTGGACAGAGCTGGTTCATTTTTGTTTTGGACCTCCCTGTCGGTTGGAAGCTCTGGTGCAGTTTTTTCTGTATCTCCATTCACCCCTCATCCACAATGAAAAGGAAGTGAGGCAGGCCTTGTCGAGGCTCATCCTGGTACACCCATAAAGAGCAATGAAAAAGAATATAGAACCTTGATCACGCTCTGTCAATGGAGACTTCCATCCTCCGACAGAGAGCAAAAGCCGACCGCTTGGCACTCCATGCCACTGTATTTGAGCCTGTGATAGAGCATAGCACGCACACCCTTGCAATTGAGCCTGGAAGCTGTCTGAAGGGAGGAGATGCGGACGAGTTCCCAACCTGTTATGTGAAAGAAACACAGTGCCTAGAGGATTTCGCGACAACCCTGGAACCTCAAGCCACTGAGCCTAAAACATAGGCTGGAAGCGATCTAAAGGGAGAGCCTGTAGAAGAATTCCCAATTTGTTATGTAAAATAAATACCATGGCCAGCTGACTACAACCCCACCCGCCATGCCGAGAAGGTAATGAGCGATGATGAGGCTTGGAACAGTGCCTATGCAGAGATGAATGTGAATGAGGCCAGATCAGGGATGAACGTGGACAAGGCCAGAGCAAGGATTAACGTGGAAGTGGGGAATGAAACCTTTGGCGAGGAGATAAACAATGATTTGCATGGTCCACTCCTCCATGCAGAGCATCTGGCTCTCGTGTTCGAACTCCGAGTCCACATGGCAGACCAGGAGCACAGAGCCATCCTCATGGGACAATGTTTGGACCTGCTCCTTGATGCATACTCCAATGCTCCAACAAAGAGGAAATGTCCAATGTGTGCATAGCCATTTTCCATCCTGGCCAGATCCACGTGTCAGAAAGGAAATTGCAATAGGTCATCGGGTATCTGAGTTTTCCTATGCTAGTTTTCCTTTTCATCATGTTGTTTATCAATGTTAACTTGAACTATGGCCATCTGTCTTGGTTTCCTTCAGGCATGACAGAGGGAAAAAAAAAATTTAGCCTATCTTCCTAGACATATTTCACCCCAAACTATGTTGGTTTCCGATAAAACGACAACATTTTTGGTGGCTCAGGATGACACTATCTCTATATATTTTTGTCTATGTTTCTCTGTCAACTTAATATAGTAGGTACTATCCCTTTTTTACTTAATATATATATATATATATATATATATATATATATATATATATTTCTAATATACTCTAATCTATCTTAGCTAGAAGCATGCTAAAGTAACCAACGAGTTGTAAATGAAACCAAATTCTTCATAAAACCCCCAAAAGATAGTTGAAACATAAGATCAGAACCAGAAACAAGTGCATACAAACATATATAATCATAATAGTCTAAGTTATAGCAATGCATGCATTAAAAACCCAATGATCTCAAGGCTTAAGAATATTTCAAGAAACACTTAAAACTACATAAGAACCTAGAGTGCATAAGACTTAATCCATAAGCAAGAAAACATTCTTATAGTCCATGTGAACAACATTCATCTATGTTTGAAATAATTCACAACAAATATAGCTTCACACACAAATATTCCTTCTTCATAAAATTGGCCATGAGGGCTTCTCCATATTAGAAGTTTCAACAGTAATACATAAAACATTTAAGGAAAACCCTCCAATTTTAGTTGACACTGTATTTGCAAAATAGTTCAGAAGTAGACAATATTTGAAGATCCAAAAATCCCCTTCAAAATGAGCCTCTACCCTCTCTTATACAATTCCTAGTAGTCACTAGATGACTCTTTGTCTTCCTCTTGAAGAAGTGGTTAAAAAAATGGTTCATCTTCCTACTTCCTAGTGACAAGTGTACAATAAGGACAAAATTGAGATTGGCTGGGAAAGAGACAAAATAAGAAACAATTATTGACATCCTATAGCCATTATATTTTTCTTCATTCAAGGATTTTTATCCCTAATGTACGTTTTCCGTATTTCTACTTGGTCATACATGGATATGATCCTTATGTAAGCTAGTTGTTCAAAGGTTGCGTTGTTCATGGCCATGTTATATTCCAGGCTTCTCATGTCCTTTACCAGTGTTTCCATGAATGCTTTTATCATGGTGTGCAATTTTATTGGTTGTAGTAGGTGTAGATATATAATATTGGTGGAGATTATGGTGGTGGCTTCAACTAATTATTTTCTTTGATTTGTGCTATCATGAACCTTTTCTACTATCTCTTCTATCACTAGATTTTTCTAGAGCATGTCTACCCTTGCTAGTAGTTGGCTTCTCTTGATCAATTCAAGTGTAGATTTGTGTATGATTGATCATATTTCCATTGATTTGGTAACACATTTATCTGCCCTCTTTCCTACCTGTTGAAAATGGTCAACTGCATACAGGTCTAGTTTTTTGTCTGCTCTTGATGGTCGGCATAGTTCGGGTGGTGCATTAGGATTTTCTGCAATCCATCTATCAATGCCAGTGATGCCTTTGCAGATCATGTTGTACTGCGTCAATTTTTTTTGTATCATATTATTTTGTTCTATGATCATAGAGTATTCTTGATGGAAGAGGTGCAGGTGAGCATACATTTCTATGATAGCCTCTTCCAATTCTCTCCTTAATGTTTCAACACTGACTTTGAAACTTCGCAGGTTGTTTTCATCAATTCTTACTTTCTTGAGTCTTCTCTCCATCTCTTTGATCCTTGCTTCTTTATCCTCATTCTAATGGCATGGTCTTAAATTTTTTTCCTCATTAGCATTCATGAATTCCATACTAAGTCTTTTTGTTTCTATCATTTTATCCCTTACATCTCTAGTTACATGAACATGTGTAACAACTGTGATAACAATCCCTTTAGTTGCTGACACATTCTTCACCTGTTCCTGCACAATTCTCCTAGTCTTGATGTGATATGTGAAGCTCCTCAAGTTGATTAATTCAGTCATTTGGAATGATTTCTAGAACCCTAGTCCTAAATAATTTCCTGATATATTTCTTCCTTTTCATGTGGTTGAAACCTCTGGGATATCTGTTTCCATTGGGTGGGTGTCAACCCCCCTATATTCTTCATCCTTTTATTGTATTTCTACCTCATTTTATTTGTCGACTACATCTTTGGCTTCCTTTTCTGCTTGTTCCATTTCTTCCCTCTCTACTCCTCCTCTGGATGATTCTTCATATTGTTTGAATTCCCATTTTGCTGCATCTTTTCCTTTTGCCTCTACTTTCACTTTGGCCTTATCTTCCTCGATATTCTCCATCTTATTTGCTGCATCATTCTTCTTTTTGAGGAATTTCTCTTTATCCCTTCTCTTCTTGTGAGTTGGTGCTTCTTCTACCTCCTTTTATGACTCTGAGTGCATTGAGGTGGAAGTGTGGGGTAATTTTTCAACTTCCTCTTCCTCTAATTTATTTTTGTCTTCTTCTTTATCCTTCTCTTCATCCCAATTCTCCCTCTAGGATAGTCGTTACTTTTGAAGATCAATTTTTCATAGGTCTAGGCATTCTGATGAACTCCTTCCTCTTTTGAGATTTCCATTGTGTATTCCCAGGGTAGACCAATTTTATTGAGGTGGTCTCTCAAATTATTCTTTAGATCATGTCTTATGTACCGTTCTTCTCCAAAGTGATAATTCCTGACATATAACAAAGCGTTTACCTATGCTTGGGCTTGCTTGGTGTTTTCTAAGAAGTAATTCCTGACAAATAGCGGAAGTGGTGGCCATATTTATTTTTTCAATCGGTATAACATCCCCCCAACACCGTGTATAATGGTTTGGTATGGAACCTCCTAGAGCACTAACTTGTCTAGTACAAACTAAGGGAGAAAATGAGGAGGCTACATCGCACCATACACACTTATGTATTTGCCGTGCTCCATGAGATACTAGTCTCCAATTATCCTTATGAATTCTATAGCCTTGTAGACATGTAAGGAGGAGTGGTGCAGAATATGAATTCGTACAAGGGGGCCAAAAATGCTCACAAATATTTTGGTATTTTGTTAGGTAATTGTGGTCCTAAATAACTTTATATTACACATCGATGGTCGAGTCATAAGGATACCAATTCCACCCCATCCTAGGGTATTTATGGTCTATGTACATAATTTTCACGAGATATGAGGACATGTGAAATCTTGGAGATTTCACAGGCGAAGCTCCTTTGACCATAGAGATTCCCATTGTTATATTTTCAGAAAATATATCATCCTGATTGAATTATATCCCCTCATCCATGTAGTAGTATATCATGGGCATATAGGATAGAGAGAACTGAGATATGCCAGGTTCCATGTATAGTCGAGACAACATGGCTACCAGATACTAATAAGGCCTTCTTAGGGAACTTGTGGGGTATCCTCCTTTGGGAATTTATTTGAAATGAGTGTCATCCCTGTACCATTTGGGAAATAGGTCCTTGGGAGTTTATTCAAACTCACTAGGATCCATGTGATGGTGTATTCACATGGGAACATAGTTGGGTGGGATTCTACTCTGAAAAATGCACGACTTCCTAATGGTTTTGAACACTTTAAGATCATATGGTTCTTCATATTTAGTGGAGAAGTTAGACTTATTGAAAATTTGGTATACTTCTCCCCATTTTAGCGTCTCTCCATCCTTTTCCAGGAGTCCCGATGTGTCATCGTATGTGACTCAAACTACTTTTGGCTCACCTTCCGTTTTCTAGCCACTACCATAGGCCTCGATCCCAAGTGATTTACTTTTTGTCTTCTTTCGCGACGACATGTTTGGACCTGGAAGAAAAGGTGAGATTAGTGTGGAGATTAAAATCACACATAATACGAAATTGAATGCAACTTAAGCATTTGAACTACCATAAGACTCATTAGGGTTGTCATTGTGTAGTGATTGGTCATATGAGGACGATAAAATGATGGTAGGAATGTTTGACTATCTTGCTGAAAATTTGAGGAAGAATGGGTGAAAAATGTGCTCATAACGAAAAATTGTAGGTTTATAATTTAACTCCTTCAATGGAATTCGAAGGAGTTGATAACAAGTTGTATGATGGGTATCAAACAAGTTAGTTTCAAAGATTCCAATAAAAAATTGAGGAGGGTTGATTGAAATAGCTCTAATCAGAATAGTTTGGGACAACTCCTTCGATACAAATCAGAGGAGTTAACTCCAAGGGTTCTGATAGTGCATTGGGGTATTTGAGCTTAGATCTTCTAAATTGTGGAAGTTTTATCAGTTAGGATGTTGTCAACTCTTGTGATGCAAATCAGAGGAGTTGATGCTAAGTCTTATTAACATGTTGGAGAGGTTGGGATTAAAGTTTCTGATGAGTCGAGAGGTCTCATCGTAGAAGTTTTCAAGAACTCCTTCGAGGAGGAGTTATCGAAGGAATTAACACAAAATCTTTCGATATGATCGGAGGAGTTTCCATGAAGTGGTCTGATGGAACTTGAGAAAAAATGAAGGCTACAGTTCAAAATTCGATGGTTGGATAGAAGAGGGTGGTCTCGACATGCGTTATTTTATTGGAAGGGAAGCTTGGACAAGGGTTTGAAAAGGCTTCTAGGGGCCATTATGGTTGATCCATTGGGATATTCAAATGATTTCGGTGATGGCTAGGCTTGAAGGAGCCGTGAAAGCCTAAAAAATGTGAAGGAAGTCAGGGTTAACAATAGAAACATGGAATTGGTTTTACTTAAAGGGGCAGTAATAAAACTAAACAGTATGAAGGTATGGGGTCTCAAAATTAGTTGGATAATGTAAGCATTTTGAAGGTAGGAAAAATCAACGAAAGGTTGTTGTCAAAACAAAAAATAAAGAAGAGAAAACCTAAGACTAGAAAGGGAGTAAAGTGTCGAAACATACCTAGAAGACCTACTGCCATGTGTAAAACCCCGATAGGTTGTGAGTGTGAACGTAATGGATTGACACATTCTTCATTTGGAGAGATCCTCTAATTCTAGGTGGAAAGGTGAGAAAGAGGAGTTAACCGAATATATAAGAGTCGAAAAAAATGGCAATAAATGTGGTTGTTGGCTTGTTATTTATGGTTAGAGAAATTGGGAGTAAGTGTTCCTATGTATATTGGAATAATATGTTGGAAGTAATTCGATATGCATCAGGGGACATAACCCCAAGGCCTCCAATATCATCGACAAACATGGAGTAAAATGCTTCGATGGCCATCGTCGGAGTTGGAGTCAACTCCTTCAATTACATCAAATAAGTCGAGGGAAACTTGTGCGATAGATAGGTTTATCATAGAAAGTGAGGGGAAATCCTCCTATGTACATTGGAGGAGTTAGAGGGAACTCCTCAGATGTACATCGAAGGAGTTAAGGATAACTTTGTCAATTTCCCATACTTGCTTAAAAATTGATTTTTTCAAGTTTTTCCTTTTTCCAGTGTTTACCTAAGGTAAGTAAGACTTCCCAAATGGGATCGAGGTAAAGAAATAAGTTGATGAAATACTCTTTCAAAACATATAAAAGAAGGGGCTCCATTTTCTCGAAAGGAAATCATGATGGAATTATGGGAAATGGAGGGTTGTAGTGCCTAGCACAATAGGATTGTACATGTTATTTTCATCATATCATTCATATATCTATAGGGTGGCACAATGATTCTAACATTCCATATGTTGTAAATTTTGTAGAATTTGTTTAAATGGTGCATCATATTCTTCATGGAGATGCTACTTTACCTTGATTGGATGGTGCCTTGTATAGGAGACTCATTTCTCTCCTTGATTAATTTTTATGGTTTGGTTTTTTTATTATGGTCATGCATTCTTTGATTGATGATGATGGGATGATGCATGATGATATTTTACTCCATGGGGAGAGCCCCCTAGTACTAGACATGCTAATGATGATCCTATTGTGATATTTGACACTTAGAGCACTTTGTGATCTAACATGGACTATAAATCCTAGGGGAGAACTCATCTTGTATACATAGTATGAGGTAATAATATCCCTCACAAGTGATAATTGACCTATTTTGACTTAGTTGGAGACTTATGATGTGAACACTCTTATTTATGTCGCTTGGTTTGTCACTAAGAGTGGTGGACCAGGATAGAATTCATTACCCCAAACCACGATATATTTTAAGTTAAGAACCAATGTGCTGGGATAAGCAACACAATTACCCATAAATATGGATATTTTGGTTTTCTCACTACAACAAACTGCATACCTTCTTATTTCTTGACTTCGTCAAGAAGCTCCTTCCCACTCATGAGAAGTATAGTATTTCGTGTTTCTTCTTTCACCTTCTTGTCTTCAATTGGTAGCAACAAATGCATCCTACCATTCTTCTCTAAGGTGTATGTGTTCCTTCTCCCATCGTGAACAAAATTTATGTCATATTGTCATGGTCTACCCAACAAAATATCACAGCCATCCATGGGAATAACATCACATAAGATTTCATATTTGTAACCCCCTATCTTAAATTCAACTCAACATTGTTTAGTGATTATTACCTGATGTCCCTTTTGCAACCACAAAACCTTGTATGGGCTTGGATGTGCAACTGTCTCCAATTATAGCTTCTCCACCATTTCTATGGATACTAGATTGTCTGTACTTCCACTGTCCACTATTACCTTGCATACCCTGTCCTTGGTCTTGCAAGCAGTTCTAAAAAAACAGTTTCCTTGGACTGGATTCTCCATCTCTTTCTATGGCTTCAAGAGAACTTTCCTCATCATTAAGGATCTTCTGCCTTCTGCATCTTCTGTCTCAACATTTCTCTTTTGCGCTTCTGAAATGTGAGCTTCTCCTCCTCCATCTCTTTTTTTTTTCAGGCCATTCATAAGACTTATGCTTGATCTTTCCACAGAAAAAACATTTTATCTCACCACCTCTGCCTCTTACTCTTCCTCTAGCTCAAGGAAAAGTGTTTCCATCGGCATATTATTTTCCTTGTGAACTTCCTCCTTTTTCAGGATGAGTATGAGGTTTATTATCCTCATTATTGGGCTTCTGCACTCTGTCTTGGTCAATTTCTTTGCCTCTGCTCTGAATTCTACTTCTGCCTCTTTGACTTTTCTTTTAGTCCAACTTCTTTTCAGCCTTCAAAGCAATCTGGTAAGCAGCTTCCACATTCCTGATTGTTACCATGTTTATCTCATCCTAGATGTCATATCTCATACCATTCATGTATCTCGAGACCTTCTCATCATCACTCTCACAATGACCATCTCTGATGTTAAGTCGATAAAATTCTTCGGTGTATTCTTTCACTGTCATCCCCTTTTGTCTCAAATTTTGCATTCTTTGAAACAAATTAATATGATAGTCTCTCAGTATAAACTTGGTTTTCATATTTGCAACCATTATATCCCATCTTTTAATTATTTGTTTTCCTTTGCAACGCCTGTTAACTTGTAGGTAGTCCCACCACAATGTTGCATACCCTTTAAGTCTAGTCAAGACATGTTTGACTTTCTTATCCTCCTCAAGATCCTCATAGTCGAAGTATTTGTCCAAATCTCTAAACCAATCTAGCAGCTCCTCAATGTGACGCAGCTGCACCTGTAGGCACGCCCGCTCACAGGATCTTCTCTTTCTCTTTCAGCCTGAAGAACTCTAACGTTCCTCTATTTCCCTGTCGGGAAATCTGCACCCACAGATCTCTTCGTGCAATTCCCCCTCTCTTTACTTGTCGGGAAATCAGAACTCATGACTTCGCGAGTCCAATTGTCGAGCACTGCACTCTCGAATCCCCGAGACCCAATGCAAGTCAACACTGACTCCTTCCCTTACCTTGTTGGGACTCTCTCTATCGGGATCTCAGCACTCGTGGTGTCGAACAACTTGGTTCTCTGACTCCCGAATCTCGATATGCCAAAACTCCGATGAGCTCGCGGCTTTGACTTTTCAACGGTCTCGTCACCTCGTCGGGACTTCGTACTTCGCGGGATTGCGAATCCTGATGTCGAATGTGACTCAAACTAATTTTGGCTCACCTTCGGTTTTCTAGCCACTACCATAGGCCTTGATCCCAAGTGATTTACTTTTTGTCTTGTTTCGTGGCGACATGTTTGGACCTGGAAGAAAAGGTGAGATCAGTGTGGAGATTAAAATCACACATAATACGAAATTGAATGCAACTTAAGCATTTGAACTACCATAAGACTCATTAGGGTCATCATTGGGTAGTGATTGGTCATATGAGGACGATAAAATGATGGTAGGAATGTTTGAGTATCTTGCTGAAAATTTGAGGAAGAATGGGTGAAAAATGTGCTCATAACGAAAAATTGTAGGTTAATAATTTAACTCCTTCGATGGAATTCGAAGGAGTTGATAACAAGTTGTATGATGGGTATCAAAAAAGTTAGTTTCAAAGATTCCAATAAAAAATTAAGGATGGTTGATTGAAATAGCTCTAATCAGAATAGTTGGGGACAACTCCTCCGATACAAATCAGAGGAGTTAACTCCAAGGGTTCTGATAGTGCATTGGGGGATTTGAGCTTAGATCTTCTAAATTGTGGAAGTTTTATCAGTTAGGATGTTGTCAACTCTTGTGATGAAAATTAGAGGAGTTGATGCTAAGTCCTCTTAACACATTGGAGAGGTTGGGATTAAAGTTTCTAATGAGTCGAGAGGTCTCATCGCAGAAGTTTTCAAGAACTCCTTCGAGGAGGAGTTATCGAAGGAATTAACACAAAATATTTCGATATGATCGGAGGAGTTTCCATGAAGTGGTCTGATGGAACTTGGAAAAAAATGAAGGCTGAAAATCAAAATTCGACTGGCTTATCCTCCTCAAGATCCTCATAGTCGAAATATTTGTCGAAATCTCTAAACCAATCTAGCAGCTCCTCAATGTGACACAGCCGCACCCACAGGGAGACCCGCTCAGAGGATCTTCTCTTTCTCTTTCAGCCCGAAGAACTCTAACGTTCCTCTAATTCCCTGTCGAGAAATCTAAACCCACAGATCTCTTCGTGCGATTCCCCCTCCCTTTACTTATTGGGAAATCGGAACTCGCAACTTCGCGAGTCCAATGGTCGAGCGCTGCACTCTCGAATCCCCGAGACCCGATGCAAGTCAATGCTGACTCCTTCCCTTACCTTGTCGGGACTCTCTCTATCAGGATCTCAACACTAACGGTGTCGAACAACTTGGTTCTCTGACTCCCGAATCCCAATATTCTGAAACTCCGATGAGCTCACGACTTTGACTTTTCAACGGTCTCGTCACCTCATCGGGACTTCGGAGTTCGCGGGATCGAGAATCCTGATGTCGAATGTTCGAGACTTGTCGCTGCAAAACCCCGATGGCTCATTCCACCTGTCCTCCACTCACCGAATCAGTTGTGGCCCACACACTGTCCTTCGACTGTCGGGATATCACGGATCGCGATTTCACAATTCCCGTTGCCAAATCTTCGACTCTTTTCTCACAAAATCCCAATAGGCGATTTAGCGATTAATCCAACGCCCCTGGCTGTCTTGGATCAACGCTCTGCCCCTCCCGAGATTTAAACCCTTTGGGAATACGTCTCTGTATCTCCCCTGCACCTCTCCAAGATCTAACGGCCCTCGGAGTATCGTGAATTCTCCTTGGAAAATGTCGATCATCCATTCTTCCTTATGCAATCCACGAAATGACGAAGTGTTCTTCCACAGAAATCGTCCACTTGCTCACTAACCTGCGACGCCTCTTAAGAACTTTCAATAGCATCTCCCCTGCGCTATCCTTCAACAAATCCGAAAACCTACCTCTCTTGAGATTTTCCCACGACTTCAAGTCCTTCAGGAAAACTTCTTGCACGCACTCCTTGCGGCAAAACTTCGACAACGTCTAAGTGTTGAAGTCCCTCGACTTTGCGCACCTCTGCAGTAGTAGTCCATCAATGTTTTGCTCAGGTTCGTAACCCTGAAGCTTTACCTAGCCTGCTCACTCCTTGCATGGCTCCTATGCCAACTGCACTTTTGTGATGAATGAGAACAAAAGTTGTCTCTATCTGAACCCTCTGTCAACGCACTCCTTGCGGACACTTCAACTGCACTCCTTGCAGGAATTCTACGGCTCAAATAGAGAAACAATTGAAACTCATTCCTTCACTCTTTCAGACTTCAATTCAGACATGAAATCACATACACAGCATATAAAATAAAATGTATAAGAGGAAGCAAACATCGAATGAGCATAACATCAATACACAAAGAACAGACACCTAACCATGAATTTGAATCAAAGCTTCTTCTATTAGTTCAAATATCAATACATGGGTGTTCTTTACACAACTCTTTGCTTGCTCTTGCTCAAATGCTTCTAATTAATGATACAAATGCATAATGAGGGTGTCTGTATCTCGTTTCCCTCTTGCTCTTTAAAGCTATCAAATCTATAATTAAATTTCTATCTACCTGCATTAACTATTTTAAATGTCGTCTATCTACTAAGGATGAGAGCTAAAGGCTCAAGGCCCGATTACAATATACAAAGTGTGCTTCATTAAATTATCACATTAATTTTCACGCAATAGTTTCAAGGTGTTTTCAAAACTTGTGCTGGCGCTTGTCCAGCTGTCCTTCCACTTCCGCGCTGGCTAGTTTGATGTGGGATATGCTCGTGCATCATACTCCATCGCTTGAAAATTTTCATGGGATCCTATCCATGAGCTTCTACACGGTCTTTCCATGCTTCTTTATCTCTTCTTCAGTCTCCCAGTTGGCATCTGCAACTGGATGGTTCTTCCATTTGACCAGATACTCAAAGTATTGCTTTCTCCTAGTCCTCTTACTCACTCTCTTGTCCAGTATGCACTCCATCTGTGGCTTCTCTGCAACTGGCATCTATTTCGTCCACTGGATCACTGGCTATTCAGTTCCAGTATCTGCTTCCTTAGCTCTATATGGGTACAAATCTGAGACATTGAATATCAGAGATATTCTGATCTCATCGGGTAATTCAATCTCATAAGAATTTGTCCCAAAATTCCTCAAGACCTTGCATGGTGCGATTTTCTTCATCTTTAATTTATTGTATGTTCCTCTTGGGAACCTTTCTTTCCTCAAATGTGCTAGAATCAGATCACCAACCTCAAATTGAAGTTGTCTTCTATGTTGATCTACTCTGTGTTTATATTCTTGGCTTGATTTTAGCAGTCACTTCTTCACCTGACTGTGAAGTTCTTTCATCGCCTCGATGAACTCTTCCGCACTAGCGCTTCTAGTTGCAGTATGTTCTGAATCCCTCAATTCAGAAACTCCTCTCAGCTGCATCCCATAGACAATCTGAAATGGACTCTGGCCTGTGCTCCTGTTCACTAAGTCGTTATATGCAAACTCTGCCTGCGACAATATACTATCCCAACTGTTGTGGTGCTCTGTCACCAAGCTTCTCAGTATGTCTCCCAGACTCCTGTTGACCACTTATGTCTGTCCATCCATTTGAGGATGATAAGCAGAACTAAATTCCAAATTAGTTCCCAGCTTCTTCCATAAGGTCCTCCAAAAATGCCCTATGAACTTTGTGTCTCTGTCCGAAACTATGCTTTTCCGTAGGTCGTGAAGTCGAATGACTTCTTTGAAAAACAGATTTGCGATGTGAGTCGCATCACTGGTCTTCTGGCATGGGATGAAGTGTGCCATCTTGGAAAACCTGTCCACTACCACAAAGATCGAATCAACACCTCTTTGTGTTCTTGGCAACCCCAATACAAAATCCATGTTAATCGCATCCCACGACCTTTCTGGTGTGGGAAATGGTTGATAGAATCCCTCATTCTGCTTCCTTCCCTTTGAATGATGGCAATTTCTGCATCTGTCAACGAATCTCTTGACATCATCTCACATTCCTGGCCAAAAATATGATTCATTCAGCTTCGTGAATGTTTTTTCATGGCCAAAGTGCCCTGCCAATCCTCCACTGTGTTTCTCCTTCAACAAGTTCTCCCTCATGGAGCATTTCGGAATACACAGTTGATTGCCTCTGAACAAAAATCCTTCTTGGATCATGTACTCTATCCATGGGATTCTATCTCTGAGAACTATATTCTCAGTTGCTTCATATGCTTCTGCAAAATTTGGATCATTAGCATACATGTTCCTGAGATCATCAAAACCCAACGTCTTGACTTTGAACTCCTGCAACAACAAACACTTCCTGCTCAAAGCATCAACAACTTTGTTAGCAGTACCAGAAATATGCTTAATCACAAAAGTGAAATTCTACATATACTCAACCCATTTTACATGTTTCTGATTCAACTTCTCCTACTGAGTCACAAACTGCAGTGCATGATTGTCACTGTACAATACAAACTCTCTCGGGATCAAGTAATGCCTCCACTTTTTCAATGCCTGAATGATAGCATAGAACTCCTTATCATACGTGGAGTACTTCAATTTTGCTTTATTCAGCTTCTCGTTGAAGTATGCGATTGGCCTGTCTTCTTGACTCAAGACTGCCCCGATTGAAAACCCACTTGCATCACACTTCACCTGAAATGTCTTCAGGAAATCCGGCAACACCAACACTGCTTGTTCCGTGATCTTCCTCTTCAACAATTTAAAACTTTTCTTCGCCTCTGTTGTCCAGTGAAAAAATTTATGCTGCTTCTTCACTGTATCCATCATTGCTGCACTAATTCCACTGAAATTCCTAATGAACTTCCGGTAGAAACTAGCCAATCCATGAAAACTTCTCACCTCGAAAATATTCTTCGGTGATGGCCATTTATTGATTACCTCCACCTTATCTGGATCCATCCTCAACTCATTTGTAGAAATAACAAACCCCAAGTAAATGAGCTCTATCTTCATGAATGAGGACTTCTTCATATTTATCAACAGTTTCTCTTGCTGTAGCTTCTCCATCACTGTAGCCAAATGCTTCAAGTGTTCTACCACTATCTTACTGTAGATCAGTATGTCATCCAAATACACAATGAAAAATTTCCCGATGAACTCCCTTGGGACTTCTTTCATCAACCTCATGAATGTACTTGGTGCATTTGTTAAGCCAAACGGCATAACAAGCCATTCATACAACCCTTCATTGGTTTTGAATGTTGTCTTCCACTCATTGCCTTCCCTCATGCAAATCTGGTGATATCCACTTTTCAGATCAATTTTTGAAAAGTATTTTGCTCTGCTCAAGCAATCCATTAAATCGTCCATCCGCGGCAATGGAAACCTGTACCTGATGGTTATCTTGTTGATGGTTCTTGAGTCGGTACATGTTCTCCAACCTTCATCTTTCTTCGGACTGAGTACTGTTGGAACAACACATGGACTCAATATTTCCCTGACCAAACCTTTGTCCACAACTCCTGGACTTGTCTTTTGACCTCTTCATTCTCTTGCGGTGTCAATCTGTACACGTCTTTGTTTGGAAAATTGGCTCCTGGTATGAGATCAATATGATGACTCACACTCCTGATCGGTGGAAACGAATGAGGTAATTCATCCACTATGATGTCAGCGAACTCTTCCAGTAGTTTGTGAACTTCTTCTCGTAAATCATCCACTCTTGTGCTAGTCAGAACAATCCTTAGCTTTCTGACCATAAAGAATTGTGGATCCTCCTTCTTCTTAACCTCTGTAAGAAGTTCCTTCCCACTCATGAGAATTACTGTGTTTCTTACTTCTAGCTTCACCTCCTTATCCTTTATCGAAAGCAACATGTGTGTCCTCCCATTCTTCTCTAGGGTGTATGTGTTCATTCACCCATCATGAATCACATTTCTGTCATATTTCCATGGTCTACCCAGCAATATATGACAAACATCCATAGGAATGACATCACATAAGATCTTATCATTATATCCACCTATCTTGAATTCAACCAAGCATTGTTTAGTAACAGTTACCTGGTGTCCTTTCTGTAGCCACGAAACTTTGTATGGGCTTGGATGATCAGTCGTCTTCAGGTCCAATTTCTCTACCATATCTATAGAAACGAGATTATCCGTGCTACCACTGTCCACAATGACCTTGCATACCCTATCCTTGGTCTTGCAAGCAGTCCTGAAAAGTATGGTCCTTTGGATTGAACTCTCCACCTCTTTCTCAGGTGTCAAGAGCACTTTTCGCATCATGAGCCATCTTCCGCCTTCTGCGTCTTCGGCCTCAACATTCCGCCTCTGTGCCTTGGTGATGTGAGCTTCTCCAATGTCCTTCTTTTTCTCTGGACACTCGTAAGACTTGTGCCCATTCTTTCCACATGTGAAGCATGTGATTACTCCACCTCTGCCTCTTCATCTACCTCCAGTACGAGGAAAAATGTTGTTGTCAGCATAATCTCCCCTCTGCTCATTATGTTTTCCTCTCTGTTCAGCATACGACCCTCTCTGTGAGGTTCCACCTCTCTCAACTTTACCCTGAGGTTTCTTCCATTCCTCCTTGGGCTTCTGGAATTTGTCTAGGGCAACTGATTTGCCTCTGGGATGACTTCTACCTCGGCCCCTCTGAATTTTATTTCGGCTCAACTTCTCTTCATCTTTCAGAGCCATCTGATAAGAATATTCCACCGTTCAGATGGTAACCATGCTCAATTCATCCTGAATGTTGTATCTCGGACCATTTAGATATCTAGAAACCTTCTCATCATCGCTCTCCCGATGTCCTGCCCTAATGTTCCGTCTGTAGAACTCCTCAGTGTATTCTTTCACTGTCATCAACTTCTGTCTCAGGTTCTGCATTCTCCTGAACAGAGTAATTCGATAGTCTCTGGGGATGAATTTCGATTTCATCTTCGTTATCATCCTGTCCCAGCTCTTGATCTTCTGCTTGCCCTTCCAGCGTCTGTCAGCTTGCAGTTCATCCCACCACAAGGCTGCATGTCCTTTCAAGCGTGTGACAACATACTTGACCTTCTTATCCTCTTCGACATTTTCATAGTCAAAGTATGTGTCGAGAGCTCTAATCCAATCTAGAAGCTCCTTTGCATCCAAGTTTCCCTCGTAAACTGGAATGTCCATCTTTTCTCTTGCACCCATCCTAGCAATATCTCTGATCAAACGCTTGTTTGATGCATCTTCGGCTGCAACTTCTTCTTCACGTTCAGCCTCGACTTCGCTTTCGAAGATCACGCATTTGTCTCTCTATGGTTGGATCTGCCATCTGTTTGCCTCTTCTTCGCTGCACTTCCCTATCCTTTTGATCGAGTGATTATACGTCCCTCCTTGGAGGAATAGTGAATTCTCCTCTTCTCTGCTACAGAAAGAAAAGAATCTTTATGTGCTCTAATACCACACTTGACGCAGCCGCACCCGCATGCACGCCCGCTCACAGGATCTTCTCTTTCTCTTTTGGCCCGAACAACTCTAACGTTCCTCTATTTCCTTGTCGGGAAATCTGCACCCATAGATCTCTTCACGCGATTCCCCCTCTCTTTACTTATCGGGAAATTGGAACTCGCGGCTTCGCGAGTCCAATTGTCGAGCGCTGCACTCTCAAATCCCCGAGACCCGATGCAAGTCAACACTGACTCCTTCCCTTACCTTGTCGTGACTCTCTCTATCTGGATCTCGACACTCGCAGTGTCAAGCAACTTGGTTCTCTGACTCTCGAATCCTGATATGCCGAAACTCCGATGAGCTCACAGCTTTGAATTTTCAACGGTCTCGTCACCTCGACGGGACTTCGGACTTTGCGGGATCGTGAATCCTGATGTCGAATGTTCGGGACTTCTTGCTACGAAACCCCGATGGCTCGTGCCACCTGTCTTCCACTCGCTGACTCAGATGTGGCCCACACACTATCCTTCGACAGTCGGGATATCGTGAATCACGATTTCATTATTCTCGTTGCCAAATCTTCGACTCTTTTCTCACGAAATCCCGATAGGCGATTTCGCGATTAATCTAACGCCCCTGGCTAGCTTGGATCAACACTCTGCCCCTCCTGAGCTTTAAACCCTTTGGGAATATGTCGTCGTATCTCCCCTGCACCTCTCCAAGATCTAACGGCCCTCAGAGTATTGCAAATTCTCCTTGGAAAATGTCGATCGTCCGTTCTTCCTTATGCAATCCATGAAATGACGAAGTGTTCTTCCACAGAACTCGTCCACTTGCTCACTAACCTGCAACGCCTCTTATGAACTTTCAATAGTAGCTCCCCTGCGCTATCCTTCAACAAATCCAAAAACCTACCTCTCCTGATCTTTTCCCACGACTTGAAGTCCTTCAGGAAAACTTCTTGCACGCACTCCTTGCGGCAAACCTTCGACAACGTCTAAGTGTTGAAGTCCCTCGACTCTGCACACCTCTGCAGTAGTAGTCCCTCAATGTTTTGCTCAGGTTCGCAACCCTGAAGCTTTACCTAGCCTGCTCACTCCTTGCACGGCTCCTATGCCAACTGCACTTCTGTGATGAATGAGAACAAAAGTTGTCTCTATCTGAACCCTCTGTCAACGCACTCCTTGCGGACACTTCAACTGCACTCCTTGCAGGAATTCTCCGGCTCAAATAGAGAAACAATTGAAACTCATTCCTTCACTCTTTCAGACTTCAATTCAGACACGAAATCACATACACAACATATAAAAGAAAATGTATAACAGGAAGCAAACATCAAATGAGCATAACATCAATACACAGAGAACAGAAACCTAACCATGAATTTGAATCAAAGCTTCTTCTATTAATTCAAATATTAGTACATGGGTGTTCTTTACACAACTCTTTTCTTACTCTTTCTCAAACACTTCTAATTAATGATACAAATGCACAATGAGGGTGTCTATATCCTGTTTCCATCTTTCTCTCTAAAGCTATCAAATCTATAATTAAATTTCTATCTACCTGCATTAACTATTTTAAATTTCGTCTATCTACTAAGGACGAGAGCTAAAGGCTCAAGGTCAGATTACAATATACAAAGTGCGCTTCATTAAATTATCACATTAATGTTCGCGCAACAGTTTCAAGGTGTTTTCAAAACTTGTGCCGGCGCTTGTCGAGCTGTCCTTCCACTTCCGCACTGGCTCGTTTGATGTGGGAGATGCTCCTGCATCACAATGTCTAAGTTGCCTTCATACATAGGAATGCCCATATTTTCCCTGACACCTATTCTTGCAACAAATATGAATAGACATTCTTCTGCAGCATCTTTGGCTGCAACTTATTCTTCATCTCCAACCTCATTTTCTCTTTCGGCCTCACTGACATCTCCAACATCAACTGTCTATCTCTGTGTTGTCTCCATAGCATCTAATCGAGCACAAAGTTCTCTCATTTCCCTTTCCATAGCTGGATCGGGCATTGGTCTATCTTGACGTCTTCTAGGTGGCATTGCTTCAAATTTGTTCCACGCAAAATTTAAATCACAACTTAACTCAACAAAAACCCACCATTGTATTGTATTGTAACAATCCTCATTAGAAAAAAAAAGAGAGAGAGGAGAATTAGAGTTGTAGAGCATAGAGAAGAACAAATATTGTAGAGTTAGTATGAACAGATAGCTTTTGCTACTAAACTCATGTACAAATGCACTTGGATTAATATAAAGAATCTTTGATTAAATCTCATGGTGTTTTTGTAAATTTTGTTACATCTTTTGAATGGTATGTTACAGTTGATTTCAGTCTCTATTATGTATTTTATTCAATGTTGTGTATGTTCTTGATTTCATGTTGAGTGTATGAAGTCTGTGAGAGGAGAAGTACAAGTTTCAATTGTCTCTCTTCTTGAGAAGTCCTGCAAGGAGTGTAGTGAGAGTCTGCAAAGAGTGCATTGACGAATTCTCAGTTTATCTCAAAAAATATCAGGAGAGTTACCTTTGTTCTTATACCAGCA
This sequence comes from Picea engelmannii, assembly GCA_009831015.1. Lineage (NCBI taxonomy): Eukaryota > Viridiplantae > Streptophyta > Pinopsida > Pinales > Pinaceae > Picea > Picea engelmannii. The sequence goes on from ML821362.1 coordinate 117,655, forward strand.
GAATTGCAGGTATAGCACCGAGCCATGCAAGGTGTGCATAGGTTGGAGAAAGTCTTATATTTTACCAACCAAGGAGGGAGGTCAAATAACTATTGTTCCAGGGAAGTGCACAGAGTTGGAGGTGGTGAATAACTAGAGGTTATTGTGAATGTGGAAAGGAGTGCGCGCAAGAGTCATTTTTAAGCTTTGAATCCATAGAAAAGGTCAAGCCTTGGAAGGATAGGGGATGGAGAGAATTCAAAGGAAGGACAAGGTCTGAAATTACCACGCAGAAGTTAAGTCAGAAGTAGAATAAGGTGCCAAGGTAATTGGGGAAGATTATTTGAGAATACTAGACGAACGATAAAAAATATCAGAGTGGGGGATTTTCGATGTTCCGTGGGTCGTTGGATCTTACAGACCAGCCAGAATATTAAGGCTAAGTTTCTTTCAACACTCTTAAGACCAGGAGGTGTAGCGGTTGTTGGATCGGATCAACAAGAATCGTTGATCTCATTCTTGAATTTCGTCGTTTCAGAGTTTGGGGTGTGGAAGGAGTTGTGACTTGAAGTCGAGAGTTGTGAACTCCGGTTTCACAAAGTCCTAATAGAATCAAGGTTATCAAGTCATAGGGAGGTCCAAAACCATTGATTCGTGGCAAGGCGTTATCACAATTTTTAGCAACCGACGAAAGGAATTACTATGCTTTAATCTGCCAATATGAGAAATTTCATGGTGTCGAAACATTAGGCCTCAGGTCGCAGTTAAAGGTAACGTCAAGTAAAGTCAAGGGAAGAGTCAAAGGACCCATTATCCCTTTGAGGTTTCAGGGTTTGAAGGAGTCATACAGACTCATATTATGGGTCGCGAAGTTGCGAAACTCGATATACCCTTTCGGGTGAAAGGGGTGGTCACGTCAGCTGGCCATGTGGATGAGAGTTGGTTCTTAGTGCTTATTCGCACAGGAGTAGCTCCTAAGAAGGACATGTGGATAAAAAATATGTATAGAAGATTCCTGTGGGGAACCAAAGAGTCAATCAGACTCAAAGGGGAGATTAAGAATGATCCTTAGACTAGGAGGTCATTCAGAACCTGCTGAGGTAGGGGTGCTTCATCATGTGGTGGATGGAGAATGTGTACCGACTCAAGGGATATAAACAAAATCACCATTGGGTATATATTTTATTTACCCGAGATGGATGACTTAATGGATTGCTTGAGTGGAGAATTTTTTTTTTCAAAAACTGATTTCAAAAACGAATACCATCATATTTGAATGAGAGAAGGTGATGAATGGAAGACAACATTCAAAACAAATGAAGGGCTATATGAATGTCTTGTCATGCCATTTGGTTTGACGAATGCGCCAAGCACTTTCATGAGAATGATGAACGAAGTCTTGAAGGATTTCATTGGAAGATTTGTAATTTTGTATCTTGATGATATATTGATCTTCAATAAAACTGGTGAAGAACATTTGAGACACCTAACTCTAGTGATGAGGAGGTTGCAGCAAGAGAAGTTGTTGATGAATTTGAATAAGTCATCTTTCATGAAGAAATAACTCATTTATTTGGGGTTCGTAATCTCTTTCAATGAATTGAGGATGGATCTTAAGAAGGTAAAAGCAATCAGGGATTGGCCGTCGACTCAGAATATCTTTGAAGTCAGAAGATTCCATGGATTATCCTATGTTTACAGGAAATTCATCATAAATTTTAGTGGAATTTATGCACCAATGATGGACATAGTCAATAAAAGACATAAATCTTTTCATTGGACAAAGGAAGTAGAGAAAAGTTTTAACTTCCTGAAGGAGAAGATAACTGAACAACTAGTTTTGGTTCTACAAGACTTCAGTAAAACATTTCAAGTCAGATATGACACAAGTGGATTTGTGATTGGAGCAGTCTTAACTCAAGACAACAAGATGATTGCATACTTCAGTGAGAAGTTGAATGAAAGAAAGATGAAATATTACACGTATGATAAAGAGTTTTATGCAATAATACAGGCGTTGAAGAGATGGAGGCATTACCCGGTTCTGAAAGAGTTTGTCTTGTATAGCGACAACCATTCTTTACAATTCATAACTGGACATGAGAAATTGAACCAAAAACATGCGAAATGGGTTGAATTTATGTAGAACTTTACTTTTGTTATAAAACATATTTCTGGAACTGATAACAAAGTTATTGATGCGTTGAGAAGGAAATGTTTGATTCTGCAGGAGTTTCGTGTGAAGACCTTGGGTTTTGATAACCTTGAGAATATGTACAAAGATGATCTAGATTTTAAAGATGTGTATGAAGCATGTGAGAATCCAGTTCTCAGAGATAGAATCCAATGGATTGAGCATTTGATTGAAGATGGATTGTTATTTAAGGGAAATCAATTGTGTATTCTGAAGAGTTCCATGAGAGAGAATATTCCGAAGGAAAAACATAGCAGGGGATTGGCTGGACATTTCTCCCTTCACAAAACATTTGCGCAACTGAATAGTTTATACTATTGGCCAGGGCTGAGGATAGATGTCAAGAAATTTGTCAACAAATGCAGAATTTGTCAGCATGCAAAGGGGAGAAGACATAATACAGGATTGTATCAACCATTGCCAGTACTAGAGAGGCTGTGGGATGTGGTAAGCATGGATTTTGTGTTAGGACTAGCAAGGAAACAAAGGAGTTGTGATTCCATATTTGTGGTATTCGACAAATTCTCTAAAATGGCACATTTTATTCCATGTCAGAAAACCAGTGATGTAATTCACATTGCAAACATGTTTTTCAAGGAAGTTGTTAGACTTCACGGCTTACCTAGGAGTATTGTTTCAGACAAGGATACCAAATTTGTCGATCATTTCTGGCGGACACTATGGAAGAAGCTAGGGATGGATTTATCTTTTATCTCAGCATATCACCCTCAGACGGATGGACAAACTGAGGTAGTAAATTGAAGTTTAGGATATTTATTAAGGATTTTGGTTGTTGGACATCAGAGTCAATGGGATCAGATTCTCCCGCAAGAGAAATTTGCATATAACGATTCACCTAATAGAAGCATAGGAAAAATCCCATTCTAGATGATGTATGGAATGCAACTGAGAGGAATATCTTAGTTGAGAGACTTAGAACAAAGTGAATTCATAAGTGTTGCAGCAGAAGACTTTGCAACAGAGTTGCAAGAGCTCCACAAAAAAATCACAGAGATGTTAACGAACTCTAGCCACGAATACAAGCACATGGCAGATCAACAGAAGAGAGAAATTCAGTTTGAAGTGGGAGATTTAGTTCTAGAGCATCTCAGAAGAGAAAGGTTCCCAAGGGGAACGTATAATAAACTAAAGATGAAGAAGATACGGTCGTGTAATATTTTGAGGAAATTTGAGGCCAATGCTTATGAAATAGAAGTACCAGATGGGGTAGGAATATCACCCATATTCAACATAGCAGATATGTATCCTTACAGACAAGATTAAGTGGGAGAAGAGAGCTAGAAATAAATTCAATGGGTTAATCAACTACCTGTAGCTGAAAAGCCGCAGATGGAAAAGATCATTGATGAGAGAGTCGACAAGAAGACTCGAAGGAAGACATATCTTCAGTATTTGATAAAGTGGAAAGGAAACCCGATTGAATATGCCAGTTGGGAAAGTGAAGCGGAGATCCATAAACATGGAGAGACGATGCAAAAGCTCATGAACACAAATTCATGAATTTTTCAGCTAAGGGAGTATGATGCAGGAGCATGGTAAGCGAGCCAACAAAGCAAACTTTAGTTCCACAGTCTTTCCCTTCACGATATCCAACACTTTATTCTTGGCAAAGATGAGATCAATCCTTTCCTTCCATGCTTTGAAGTTATAATCCCCTTCCAACTTGTTTTCTGACTTCATAGAGTAAGTCATAATTGCTTTGACTTGGTCAACCCTTGATTTTGACCAAAAAATCAAACTCAACATCTTATATTTCTGAGAATACTAGGAGGTGCACTAGGATATGGTGCACTAGGCTATCCAAATATTAGGTCAATCTCTTCACTTAAGGTTCCTCAACAAGAGGGTTAGGGTTTCATTGTTGCAGCCAAAACTAACTGCAACTGAAACTAAGCAAATCTTACCAATCTATATTTTTGTGGTTAAATTGTTCGAAGATAGTGTAGGCCCACAACCTGTTAGAAATTAATGGATGTGCTCGTTTAACCATAGAAAATATAGAAAATTTGTCAACCAACCGTAGGCCGAAGGAACTTCTTCTGAGCTTCAGCAGTGTGTACGAAATGAGATCTAACTACTTGTATTTATACTGTGTTGTCTGGGCCGACTTCTCATTCTAGAGACTAAATACTTAATATTAATTATTTCCTTGAGCCGACTTGTCTTCTAGGGTTATCTTCAATTCTTTAGGGTTACTTCTTTCTTCCCAAAATATTTTATTCTTGTCAGGGTTACACGTGGAGGTAAATACATCCCACAACTACCATAATATCAACAGAGATTCGAATGAGGATGTTTACATGGAACAACCTGAAGGGTTCATTCTGAATCGCAACAAGAAATTTGTTAGCAAGCTCAAGAAATCATTGTATGGTATGAGGCAGTCGCCCAGACAATGGTACAAGAAATTTGACTCTTTCATGATGAGCCAGAATTATACAAGGAGTGAGTATCATAATTGTGTTTACTTTAAGAAACTGAATAATGGAATATTCATTATCGTACTATTGTGTGTTGATGATATGATTTTAGCAATCAAAATCATAACCGATATCAACCGGTTAAAGGTTAAAATGGCTAGGACATTTGATATGAAAGATCTAGGAGCAACAAAACAGATTTTGAGCATGGAGATATTGGAGGAATGGTAAGCTTTGGTTGTCAAAATAGAAGTGTGTCGATAAAATACTTTTGAGGTTTGATATGAACAGTGTGAAACTAGTTTGTGTACCTTTGGCTTCCCCTTTTAAGATTTCTTCGTGTTTATGTTCTAGTACAAAAGAAGAAAATGAATATATGTCTCGAATAACGTACATTGATGCAGTAGCAAGTTTAATGTATGCGATGGTTAGTACAAGACCAGACATTTCACATGCAGTTGGGGTTGTTAGCAGATATATGGAAAATTCAAGTAAAGAGCATTGAACATCAGTGAAATGGGTGCTTCGGTATCTGAGGGGCACAAGTGATTACTGTATCACCTATAACGATGGTAGTGAGTTAGTCTATGGATATGTTGATTATTATTTTCAAGGTGATGTGGACAAGATGAGGTCAACTTAAGGATATGTCTTTACTCTTTCTATTAATTGGATGTCAAAGCTACCAAGCCTTGTTGCTTTATAAGGTTTATTTGGTGAGTTTAGAAGGATGTAGGACAAAGTAAAGCTACTTTGTGATAGTCAAAGTGTTATTCACTTGGCCAAGAATCGAGCCTACCAAAGTAAAACTAAACATATTCCTATTAAGTACCATTTTGTAACACATGTCATCGATGAAGGTGGAGTTTCTATTGAAAAAGTTCATACAAAAGAGAACTGCGCAGACATGTTCACAAAACCGGTACTTTTAGAGAAGCTACGATGGTGCTTGGCTTCTCTTGCCTTGCCAAAAAAAATGCTAGAATAAAATAATGAGAAAGGTATGAAATAAATTTGTTGTCAAGGTGGAGATTGTTGAAACTTTGACAAAGAACCCTGGATTCAAGGAACAATATTCTACCTCAACTCCTCTTCTCCATGATTGGGTTGCATAGGTATCAATTCTGTTGTAGCATGCCGAGGAGAGTGCTCAGTTAGTAATCTTTTTCTATAAGGGTAAACGTGGATGTTATTAAACTGTATAATCTCCATTAAACTGTGTTCTATTTTTCCATTTGATATTTTTATATGTGTGATTGTTGCGTATTAGTTAAAGACTCTGGCTCTCTAATTAACATTATATTCATTTACATTCAGCTATAAAAAAAAAAAAAAATTAATATCTTTATGGTGCAAGATGAACAATAAATCAAAACTAGATCCATACCTTTGAAATTGAATAACTTGAGTGAATCTATTTTGCATTTTTTTTATAATAGCTTTTTAAAGTATTGGTGTAATATTCAAGATTACAACATGCAAACAACCACCAGGTCTTTCAAATCAATATTTAGATCCTACAACCAACCATTCATGAAACCACAAACAATATTTATGCAACTTACACAACCCATCTACAATCTTATAAATTTACATATATAATGTCTCGGTAGGATTTCACTTTACTTGATAATTTGCGGGCTGAATATTTATGTGTAATGTCTCAGTAAGCTTTCACTACCCTTGAAAATTTGTGGGCTGAATCTTTATGTATAATGTCTCAGTAAGCTTTCAGTACCCTTGAAAATTCTAAGCTGATTATTCATTTCAATAAAATACTAAATTACAAACAAATCCACTTTTACGTATCTTAGGTTCCTCCTTTGCGAGTTCTTTTCTTTTTCAACACATTTTAATTCTTCTTCTTACATTCCTAGGGGTTCTACCCAACTTCTACCGCTAGAGTTGTTTCTTCAACTTCTACACAATTCTATCTAATAAACTCAAGGTTCGGAGAGCTAGATCCTCCATGCCGTAAAAAAATATGGACAAATCTTAAGCAGCCTAGAGGGAAGTACACCGTGGGATATAAGTCTAATTGTTAGTCACTACGGGATGCTTATCTCTTGTGGACAATGTGTATTCCCATAAATCATGTCTCAAAATTATACACGTTCAGAAATCATGTTCATAAATCATGCTAGAAAGAGTGAAGTGACATGATTTTTCTCTTAAACTTTGCATTTTGGAAAAAAGTAAAACTGTAAAGATGCCATTTTAATGTTTGACATCTTCTTTTGTTTAAACCTTGCATAATCTCAAAAAGTAAACATGTCACTTAACATTCCTGGCAAGAATTGCTTTCTACATCCTCTTAGGTTATCCCTAATTGTTGCAACCATGGTCAGTTGATTGTCTTCCATTAGATGCAGCAGCCCCGGTGATGGTCTTGCGTCATATAGTCAACTGATAAACCTTTCCCTTCAACATCAATGTGATCCTTTTATCCTGACATGATCTCCGTCTATCAGCCAAATGCATATATTCCTTTCTGTGGGATATTACAGAGTAAGATCTGTTTTATTTTTACACAACTCGCATTTATTTATCTCTTTCCACCACCATACGCAATTACATCTTTGAGTGATCTTGGAACAATTGATGAGATGGCGCCAAGCTTTCTCATGCACATACACACTTAAAAAAGATATTTGAATCTTTAATAATCCATTAATCACTTGGATTGAACTTCCAAAGCATAATCCTGAAAGGTTTTTTGTGAGCTAGCTCATCTGCTCATCTCAGGTAAAAACAAATTTTGTCTCTCACCTCCTTCACTTAGACTTGGTTAAAGCAAAATTGTATTTGCATCAAATTTGTGGCATGGTAAGACCTTTTGTATTTTGTAAGACCCTCTTCTTCGTATTCCATCCTTTTTAGAAAGGTATTTTAGACCATACCTAATAGTTGAATACGACAACCTCCAAAATCTTCTTAGATCTGTAAGTAGTAGTGGTCAAAGTGCCACTTCCAAAAAGAGGAGCTAATTCACACATGACACAGATGACATGGACTACACATACAAAAATAAAATAATTAATAAAATTGTAATATTTACATGAATGACGATGATGATAAAAATTCATTATTCAATCATACAACTTGTACTCATTACTAACATAAATGACTAGTCACTTCGGCCTACAACCTACATGCTACTATAGGTGGGAATGCCACTAGAAAATAAAAAATAAGGTAGAATTAGAGACTAGAACCCTAGATGGAAGAATCCCAAAGTACAATATTGTCATTTTTAGTAGTCCTTGAATCCATGCCATCATCATCAAAATCAATATCATCTCCACTTTTCTCTCCTCCATTCTTCGACTCTTATACATGATCATCCAATCCAATCTATGGAATTGGATCTCATGTTGTGAAGGATGACCCCTCAAGAGGAATATCATCCTCAAAAGTGACCAGCTCTAGCACGAGTCATTAAGATCAATGTTCGCCAATGAAAACTCAACATTGTTGTCGAAACCCATAGCATCAGGAAACACATCCCACATCTTTGTATTCCCCTTCACCGAATCCTACCTGATCCTATAAATAAGACGAATATTGGTGTTCACATACTCTATTGACTCTCCTGTGCGCACTACTGAAGCCTTCTTTTCTTCATCAAACTATACAAATGCCCATATGTGCTCCAATTCCTCTCAGAAAAAAAGGATTAAGTAACTTGAGAGAGCATCCTCATGGCTAAATCATGTATAGGAGGGCATGTTTCTGCATGAGTTTCCCACCAAGCATGGGCCTTCTTATCCTCAATAAGATTTTCGATTCCATGTCACATTTGAAGAAATGGTGCATCCTCAATAAGACTTTCGATCCATGTCACACTTGAAGAAATGGATTTAACTGCTAAATTAAAGGAATGAACGATGCAGGGTGTCCAAAATCTTTATGGATTTTTAGCTTCCACAACCATGCGAGTAGCCTTGAAAATAGTTTTATTATCTGTAATAATTTGCACACAAGAATCAACACCCACATCTTCAATAACTTTAATGAACAACTCACCCATTTTCGAAGAGCATCCACCGCTTTCCAATACTAACACCAGATGAGGGAAAACTTATTTAATAGGCTCTATAATTTTATCCACTTGCCTCGTTTCCTTAATCGACAATGTGGTTTTAAGCTTCTCTGAACAAGAAGGCATGTACCCTATTAGAACGCATTGAGTTAGATATCGACACATCTCAATAAACAAAGGAGATTGTGAAAAAGTAAATGAGATTAAGTTGAGATACAAAAAAAACTGAATGGTAAGTTCCAACTTATCTCACCTCTCTTGCTGAAATATCTTTTCCATTGGACCCATTATGGGCCTCTCTCTTGTCGTTGAACTCCCACCCCCAAATGGGTATTTTATAGATGGTTTCCTCCACAGTGGAAAATGATCCTCATTCTTAGTTTTCCTATATGATGCTACCATCATCCCCTTGTCAAGATTGCCTTCTCTTTCCAGTTCTCTTGTTTGGATGCACTCACTCCTTAACATGGTCCAAGTCCACAAGGTGTGCCCAACAAATGGCCCTTTACTTGGAATTAGGTGTTGGTAAATTGATTCTTGAAAAAACTACATGGCCAAAGAATATTACCTCCCCCCTTTAACTAGTACCTGGGCCCTTCATGTCTTGTGAAATACTTCCACAATGGATACTTTGATTCTTGAGTTTGATGCCTTGTTAAAACTGTGTGTTTTTCATCTTCTAAAATTTTTGTTGCAGCCCCAATTCCAGCAGATGGAACACTATATGACCCTATTGAAAATGAACAAGAGGGGAAAACATTAGTGGGGAAATCCCTCCCTTTCTTTTTCCCTCTTCCAACTACCCTTGATGATTGATTCATGGCAGTTGTAGCAAATTTCCTGCATTGTTGTTGTAGAAATAAAATTGAAGAAAGCTGGACAAATCCACTTGCTTGGCACTTGGAATTCCTTCTCACACTCCACTAAAAACATTTTTTTCACTCTAAGACACTTGCTTCTCCAATCTACGAGAAGAATCAGGCCAAAAACAAGTCAAAAATTGACTTTATGAGCCCACTAGCTCTCTTTGACACGTATCCTTTTTTCGTGACATGAAATTAAATTGCAACGTTGCAACTTCTCACATGCACTCACACGTTGCAACATCATTTCAGACACATGTCTTGTTGAATTGTGTCAAATTTGATGGACACACAACATGAGGAGGGTTTGGACGTATCATGTGACTTCGTTGAGGAGTAGATTTGTAGAACTGCTAATTTGTTTACTTCACTAAGTAGTAGATTTGTAGAACTGCTAATTTGTTTTCCTTGTTGAGAGACTGACTTTTCTTATTGCATTAAAAACAAATTGTATGAATGTGAAGCATTTGAGAGATTGATTTTTCATATATTTCATTGAACAAAAATCATATGAATGCAAAGCAAGTTTAGAAGTTGTAGGTAGAGCTTAAAAAATTCCATGCTTATAATAATTGTTTATTTTAATGTTTGAATATACTTGTTTATTAATATTATTGATTTAATGAAGACAAAAATCCATGCTTATAATACTTGTTTATTTTAATGTTTGAATATACTTATTTATTAATAATATTGACTTAATGAAGACGCTAAATATATAGATAGTTATTAAAATACCATAGGAAGCATACCAAGCATGATTGAATTCAATTCTCACTATGTGTTTAGTCACCAATTTAGATGTTTAGGACAAAGATAATATAGAATCCATTATGGATGAATTCTGGTGGGATACTCATTCCATGGAGAGAATGTGGTTACATGCATTTTATCAAGGTGATCTAGGGGGTGATGCTCATATCATCAATGCCTTGTCTAAATTGGGTTTCCTAAGAATAATATTAAAATGCTAAAAGCATATGTCACATCACATTAAGAATATGTTAGGTCACACTTAGTTAATGAAAGTAAATCTATATTATATCATTAATGATACTTGTCAAATAAATTGGATTAATATAAAATTAATATGTAAAAATAAAAAATAATAATAAATTTTTTAGATTATTGTGCATATAATAAATGTTAGGTCAAAATATATAAATTTTTATAATATTTTTTAGAATAATTTATAATTAATTAAATATACTAGTTATTTTTTATGGCCTTAATAATAAATAAAGTAATAAATAATAAATAAATTAATAAATAAAATTATAACAAAGTAATAAATAAAAGTATAATAATAAAAAAATCAAACTTAATAATATATATATTTTTTTATAGATAATTTATATGATGATGATGATGATGATGATTAACTTCCACTAAGACCTAATTGGTCTATCCCACCTTAAGAGGGTAAGTGATTACTTGTCATTCTTTAGAATTTTGTTTCTGTGATCGAAAAGCATTAAGAGAAGCTTTCCAAGATCACCATACTTTTGTTGAGTTAAGATGTTAGGAAGGTTGGTAGTCTCATCAATATTTTGAAAATGAGATCTAATATGTGTATAGGCTAGACAATCTAAGAGAAGGTGCTTTTCATATTCAACCTTCTTAGTGTCATAAAGGTGACACACTCTTTCATCCCATGGCGTTTTAGGAATTGACCAACGCCCAGTTTCACTATGGAGCTCGTGAGAATATGTTTTTATCTTAGCAATGCTTATTTTTTTCTTTACACTTGGGAAAACAGATAGATAATTTTGATCTTCTAGATTAGGGTTGATTACATCTTTATAATACCTTAATTTTCTTTTTTCCTCTAACTCTTTATCACACCACATTTTTTTCTTAAATTTTGATTTGACATTTTTTTTAATAATGTCTTTATTCTGCAAAATAGTTTCTTCCATTATTCCCCAATAGTTTAGCCAAGATTGGGTGTCTTTATGCCATCCTCGCTTGAGTCGATGGTGGTTATGACTTGATTTGGAAACAATTTTAGGTAGCCTCTTGTCTTCCATGTTGTTTAACTTGTTCTTATA
>ML821362.1:141463-158765 GCA_009831015.1 Picea engelmannii
ATCTAATGCTGTATTCGAAATCTAATGTTGTATGTTTTCCCATAGATGAAACGATTCAGGTCAATCACAGCAGGACTACTGTTACGAACTCTAAATGATTGCAACGAGCTGGAATAGCCAAGGGAAAAGGCCTGTTTAAGTAGCAAATTAGACTCTTCATGTAACTTGACCTGCTCGACAGCTCCATGCAAACCAAAACAATACAGTAAAAAACTCGAAAGAATCTATGACTCTGTCATAAATATTTGTGAATCCATAAGTGCTACTTGCGTGTAAGGTGAGCAGGTAACCGATTGCAACTGTATGACTATTAAATCTATCTAAAAAACTAGTGAAGTTCTTGGTGAGAGTTGGCGAAATAATTTATGTCAAAGATTCAAACTGGACATGGTGCCAGGTTTGTGCGTATTTAACTTTAATCAAATCTTCTAGACGATTAAATGGAAAGCAAAAGGAGTAAATGGACAGCGCACGATATTGCACTTGTTGATAATTTTCATACTTTACTTATTTCTTAACATAAACTTTTTGGTTTTTACTTTTCATTCAATTCAATCATAAGGTTGATTACGTAACTTGAAATTTTCTTTAAGTCATCTTTTTTTTTTTTTGCTCTTAACATATCAAAATGTTTTATAACATTTATTTTTTCCCTAGTTTAAACTTGTTTATGATGCAACTTAACCCTCACTAAAAGTCATAAATTTATATAATTTATAATGAAAAACTCAAATTTATATAACCCTTGATGTCATGCTCCAATGTTTCTAAGCTTAACATCCTTCCACCAACATTGCAATCAAGCATGCCAAAAACCTCAACATATTACTAACTTTTTGCTTTGTGACATTCTGGGGAACATTGTCCAACGTTGTTTTGTGACAAACATTATTTTTGTCACTCCATGAAAAACATATCCCTAAGTCATATTGTGACAAACATCCTCCGAGAACCATTGAAATGTGATGCGCATGTCGAAACCCCACTATGTTACTAACTTTTTTCTTTGTCACATTGTCACGATCATTGTCCAACATCACACACACATAAACAACATTCCTGACGCCAATTTCTGATAGCACTTCCGATGTGGCATTGTGACGAAAATTCCTACCATCCCATTGTGACGAACATTTCCCAACGTTGCATTGTGACAAACATTTCTCAACATTGCATTGTGATGAACATTCCTACCGTCCCATTGTCACAAACATTTCCCAACATCACATTGTGAATAATACTTCCCAACGTCGCATTGTGATGAGCTTTTCCCAACATCACATTATGATGAACATTCACATCGTCCCAATGTGACAAACATTTCCCAACGTCACATTGTGACGAACATTTCCCAAGGCCGCATTGTGACGAACATTTCCTAACAATGTGACGCTTGAAATGAATGTTAACAATGCATCACTTTAAGATTTTGTCGCACATCATCTAAACGTTGCATTTTGACAAACTTTTCCAAGCATCACATTGTGATGAACATTTGTATTGTCTCAATGTGATGAACATTTTCGAACATCACATTGTGACGAACATTTCTCAGCGTTGCATTGTGACGAATATTTCCTAACATTGCATTGTGATGAACATTCGTACCATCACAATGTGACAAATATTTCCCAATGTCGCATTGTGATGAACATTTCCCAATGTTGCATTGTGATGAACATTTCACAACATCGCATCGTGATGAACATTCCTACCGTCTCATTGTGACGAACCTTTCTGAATGGTCACATTGTCATGAACATTCCTACCATCCCATTGTGTCAAATATTTTCCAACGTCGCATTATGACAAACATTTTCTACTTACATTACATATATTTAATAATTATTAATTTATTAACTTTATACATATTATTAATTAATTATGAATTTCAAAATTAACTATATAGATATTATTAATTATATTATATTTACAAAGTTTATAATGATAATTTATATAATAATATTTAGTAATTAATGATTGTCATTTAATTATTAATCAACAATAAAATAACTAGTTTTTATTCATAAAGTTTAATCTATCTATATATTACTACTTTAGCAATGGATTTATTTATTAATAGTTTAATAATTTAATATTGTATTACTAAAGTCATTAACTTCAATGTATTGCTACTTTATTAATATATTATTTTATCATTGTATTAATACTTTGTTAATGTCTTTTTATGTATCGATATTTTTATTATATTTTTATTAGTGTATTAATACTTGAGTCATATATTATTTATTTATTAATGTATTTAATGATATATTTATCATATTATTAATGTATTACTTTATTACTTTATTAATGTACTAATATTTTGATAATGTGTTAATTAATAATGTAATAGTGTATAAAATTAATTATTACATTACATTGTTAATATATTAATTAATTTATAAGTTACTTTATATAGTAATGAAATTAAACTTTAATTTATACATTATGTTAATATATCAATGCATCATTACAGTATTAATAATGTTACATTACAATTTTACTTTATCAATAAATGAAACAATATATACTTTAATGTATTAATACTTTATTAATAGTTTAATATATAAAATTATAAATTGATGTATTAGTACTTTTATATATACATTAGATCCTATGATAAGTTGGATCCTGAGTGATATTGATATTATCTGTCTAGCTGAAACTTGGGAGCAAGAGGAGTCTAAGGTCCCTAACATGGAAGATTTGTCTTGTGATTGGCATGGAACAAAAAATCCCACTGTAGAGGGATAGTAGGCATAGCTTCTTATATTAGAAAAAACATTTCTCCTCACATTCATCTTCATAAGATTGACCCTCTTAATCAATACATTTGGATATAAATTTCAGACACCAATGCTAAGAAGATGTGTATAGAAATTTGTTATTTTGCACCTATTAATTCTACTTTTTATAAGAAAAGTAATCTAGATAAAAATTGTCCCTATAGTAATTTAGAACAAGATATTTATAATTTTAAAAATGAAGGTAATATCCTTGTCCTAGGAGACTTTAATGCTAGGACCACAACTAAATAAGCTACTCTTTTAAGTGATGACTCCAACCATAATCCTTTATGGCTAGATGAGGACCTTGTTTTATCTAATAGCTACAAAAGAAGCTTTGAAGACCTAATTGAGAATTTGTTTGGTACTGAGTTGGTCAAGTGCTTCATCTCTCAAGACCTAATAATTTGCAATGGAGTAATGAAGTGGCCAAACTCTAACCAAATGACTTGTATTCATGGGCTAGGTAGTAGTGTTGTAGATTATGTGATATCTCATATCCTCGTTTCCAACCAAATAACAAATCTTGACCTTTTAAATGACCATGAGCCTCACTCTCAGCATAAATATTTAACCCTAACTCTACAATTCTCCATGCATAGGAGCACCATTGAAGAGAATTATGATAATCAAAGGAATTTGCGCTTTGACAAAAGTAAAGTTGACAGTTTCTTAAAAGATTTAAATATTAAATTAAACCTCATAACTTGCAAGGACAACATTGAAGAACTCTATCATAATTTTACAACTACACTTTCCACTTTTATTAACAAGTTCTCTTTCGAGGTGTCCCATAAAAATAATAATAGAACAACCAACCCTTGGTATGATAAATAATGTAAAATTGCTAGGAAATCCATTAGGGATGCTTCTAATGAGCCCTTAATAATCAATAAGATCAATACGTACAAAGCCCTAATTAAAAGGAAAAAAAGATACTATATCAATAAAAGGCAAGAGCAACTTTCACAACTATACAAGTTGGATCCTAAGAAGTTCTCGAGCCAAATACTAACAGGTAATACAAAAGAAAATAATAGGATTCCCTTAATGGTCTCGAGTTCCTACCTTAAAAATCTTTACAAGTTCCCTAATCCCATGCACACCATTCCTATTGTCCCTACAAAAGAATAAGTTTTTTCTTTAGATGACATAGAGTTCGGGGCTAAGCGACTCGCAAATGGGAAAGCTAAGGACATTGAAGGCAACCAAGCTGAAATTTTTAAAATGAGAGGGCCAATCCTCATCCCTCACATACACAAGATCTTCAATTTAGCAGTTAAGGAAGGCTTCCCTAAACCCTGGACACAAAGCCTCATTGTTCCTATTTTTAAAAATGGAGATAAAAACATTCCCTCTAATTATAGGACCATTATGATTTGCTCGATTTTAGACAAGCTTTACGGAATTATTTTCGAAAAGAAGATTAGCATTTGGCTAGAAAGTTACAGTAAAATAGATAAAGGCGAGGTCGGGTTTAGGAGATATCATTCAACTTTGGACCATCTTGTTACCTTTAGGATCATTGTAGAGGATTTCATCAATACTAAATCCAATCTTTTTTGTTGTTTTGTTGACTTTAGAAAATATTTTGACATGGTTCCTAGAAGAACCTTTGGAATAGATTGGAAGAGATAAAATTGTCTCTCAAGTGGAGGGTTGCTACAATAAGGGTGTATGAGAATGTTATTGCTAAGTTTAAAGACAATGAGGGCTAGTCAAAAGAGATTAATTGCAATATCGGAGTCAAACTAGGTTGTCCCTTGTCCCCTACCCTTTTTGGCATATACATTGATAAGTTAGAAGAATGCTTGGAAAAAGAAGGTTGTGTTGGACCTACTCTCACTGGTATAGTCATCAAAGTTCTTCTTTATGACGATGATATCGTTCTTATGGCAAGGAATCCCCATGATCTTGAAAACCAACTAAGAATCCTCAAGGATTTTTGCTCCAATATGGGTATCAGTGTTAATACTAATAAGACTAAGGTCATGATATTAAATCCAATAAGATCCCTTATGATACCTTTGTATATGACAACAAAAACTTGGAGGAAGTGACTTCATACAAATATCTTGGAATTGATATTCACCATAAGCTCAATTGGAATTATAGCATTGAGAAAAATATTATTGGGGGATGGAAAAATTATAATGGGCTTGAAAACAATTGTAAATCAGCTCATCGTTGGAGTTGGGATAAGAGGTAAATCATCTTTGACACTCTTGTTACACGTGTTAGTATTTATGGATGTGAAGTGTGGGGTTGTAGTATCTCTCATGAATCCTGGAGAGAGATATGGAAAATACAAAATAATTTTATAACCTATAATCTCAAAACTAAAGAAAATATGCCCTATCCCATCCTCCTCATAGAAACACGCCTCTCCCCCATTGAGAGCATGGTTATGACTAGATACCTAATGTATAAGAACAAGTTAAACAACATGGAAGAAAAGAGGCTACCTAAAATTGCTTCAAAATCAAGTCATAACCACCATCGACTCAAGCTAGGATGGCATCAATACACCCGGTCTCATCTAAACTATTTGGGAATCATGGAAGAAACCATTTTGCAGAATAAAGATACTATTAAAAAAAATGTGAGATCAAACTTTAAGGAAAAAATGTTGTGTGATAAAGAGTTGGAGGAAAAAATAAAATTAAGGTATTATAAAGATGTAATCAACCCTAATCTAGATGACCAAAATTATCTATCTGTTTTTCCAAGTGTAAAGAAAAAAATAAGCATTGTTAAGATAAGAACAAATTCTCAGGAGCTCCATAGTGAAACTCGGCCTTGGTGAATTCCTAAAATGCCATGGGATGAAAGAGTGTGTCACCTTTGTAACACTAAGAAGGTTGAAGATGAAAATCACTTTCTCTTAGATTGTCCATCCTATACCTATATTAGATCGTATTTTCAAAATATTGATCACAGTACCAACCTTCCTAACCTCTTAACTCAACAAAAGTATGGTGATCTTGGAAAGCTTCTCTTAATGCTTTTCGAGCATAGAAACAAAACTCTAAATAATCACAAGTAATCACTTACCCTCTTAGGGTCTGATAGACCAATTAAGTCTTAGTGGACGTTAATCATTATCATCAATATATTAAACTGTTAATGATGTATTAATACATTAAAGTATATATTGTCGCATTGATTGATAAATTAAAAATGTAATATAACATTATTGATACATTAATAATGTAATGATATATTGATATATTAATGTAACGTATAAATTAAATTAATATATTATTAAATACACTATGTTCAATATATTACTACTTTATTAATTTCTTATTAATATAGTACTTTATTTGTGTATTTATTTACTTTAGTAATTTATTTATCAATGTATCACGTTATTAATGTATTAATAGTTTAATATATTAAATTATATATTAATGTACTCAATAATGTATTACTAAATACATAAGTTTAATATATCATTACTTTAATAATGTATTATTAATATATAATTCTATTTTTGTATTCATACTTTATTAATTTATTTATTAATACATTTAATGTATTTAATATATTAATATTTTTTTATGTATATATTCATGTATTTAATGTATTATTTTATAAGGTTTAATTATTACTCTATCAATATATTATTTAATAATGTATTAATATAATAATTAATTAATGTATTACATTAATATGTATACTTCTTTGTGCCCAAAGGGGTTGGATCCAATGGTGGAAAGCGAGGAGTTTTTCACCATTGGGCAAGGTTCAATTCTCGTGAGGGCTTTACCTGGAGCCATGAGGACACCTTGAGGTAGTGGTCGAACGTGTGGTTGCACCAAGAGATACTATAATAAATGGTATCGTGACTCGTGCACACATAAGTGGATCAAAGCCCACCCCCATGTCCTTCAACTTTAAAGTCCCCGAGGTGTAGGGCAGTCGGTGACGGAGTGTGTTGTTAAACCACTCCGTGATGTTAAAGTCATCGGTTCGAAACTTGCGGGGACAAAAAATCCAACCATGTTAAGGGTTGGTGTGGCTCAGGCCGAGTGCGATCCCCAGGTGATTTTAACGGCTTAGATGCCCCTGAGTCGCAGTTTCTCAAGCCACAGGTTAATCGCATAGCCAACAGGTCCCGTGCAAATTAACAAACAAAAAATATTTATACTTCTTTGTGGTTTTGAAATTATTTATCTCCTGTTTTGAACGGGAATAATATTTCTCGGCGGAAATACTACTTCTGTGGGGTTTTAAATTGCGGTTTTTAATGGAAATAATATTTCTCCATGGTTTTGAATGAGAATGAATTTAATTTTGTACGAGAATAATATTTCTCTATGGTTTTGAACGGGAATATTTCTTCTTTGTTTTTGAACGAGAATGATATTTCTCTTTGGTTTTTACCTTTTTTACCCAGGTTTCTCTGGACTTCTCTATTTCGAGCAATTGGACACCTAAAATGAGGTGAGTCACTTTTTACTTTGATTCAATTTTAATTTTAAGTAAAGATATTTAAATCTATTTTATTTATTATTTATTTTAAGTTTCATAAGTAAAATCTGATTTGAGAGACAAAGACAATCCATAATAATAATTGTTACATCTTTTTTCTCTTTTTTTCAATATGAGCACTCCATGACTTATTCCAAAAACTCATCCTAACAAGGGGATGCCCCTCAAAATCACCCTAGAAATCTTTTAGGATTATATAGAATCGGTAAAAAAAGAAGGGAAGAGAGAGACGTAAAACTCCAAATAGAGTTAGAGGCAATGATTGATAAAAAAATTAAAGATACCATTCAAACTCAAACGGAGGATAGATTCTTAGGATTCAAGAGTGAATTACACACAATGAAGGATAGAATTCAAGAAATGGAAAAACATAAACAATCAGCCAAGAAGGAGGGGTTGAAAAAACTCACAACTTGAGAGATAAGATTAAAGAGCGAGAAGAAAAACTAACCAACAATTTGACCCTCGGTAATATGGAAAACAAATTGGATATCAAACACATAAAAGAGGAAATGAATAAGTTAATCCAACTCTACCATGAGCATAACAAAAGAGCCTTGAACCTCATACTTGTTTGTATAAAAGAACAACAAGAGGAGGATACAGTAGCAATAGTAAAAGAATAATTAAAAAATAAATCACAAATTGATACAACTTATATCTTAGAAGCAAAGAGACTAGGAAAATTAATTGATCGTAAAGGTAGGTTGATCCATTTCAAAGTAAGTTGTAATAACAATAAATATAGCATACTTAGTAAATATCTAAGTTTAAAAGGGTCAGGAATATTTATAAATGAAGACCTCATTCCCGAAGACCAAACTGAATTAAGTAAGGAAAATGGGTAATAATTAGAAATCGAAAAAATATTGTTAGGGATAGAGACCATAAGGATAATAATAAATAGGAATTTGGGACACTCGGGATCCTTTTTGGAATTCTCATGGCTTTCCATGGCGCAAAGGTCCTATGATAAGTTGGATCTCGAGTGATATTGATATTATCTCTCTAGTTGAAACTTGGGAGCAGGAGGAGTCTAAGGTCCCTAACATGGAAGGATTTTCCTTGTGGTCGGCATAGTTGAATTAAGGAAGCAAAATGGGCAATAATTAGAAATCAAAAAGCTATTTTTAGGGATAGATACCATAAGGATAATAATAAATAGGAATTTGGGACACTCGGGATCCTTTTTTGGAATTGTTGTGGCTTTTCATGGCACAAAGGTCCTATGATAAGTTGGATCTCAAGTGATATTGATATTATCTCTCTAGTTGAAACTTGGAAGCATGGGGAGTATAAGGTCCCTAACATGGAAGGATTTCTCTTGTGGTCAGCATGGAACAAAAAATCCAAGTGTAGATGGAAAGGAGGCATAGCTTATTATATTAGAAAGAGCATTTCTCGTCACATTCAACTTCATAAGATTGACCCTCTTAATCAATACATTTGGATAGAAATTCCAGAGACCAATGCTAAGAAGATGTATATAGCAATTTTGTATTTTTCACCTATTAATTCTACTTTTTATAAGAAAAATAATCTAGATAAAAATTGTCCCTATAATAATTTAGAACAAGATATTTATAATTTGAAAAATGAAGGTGATATCCTCCTACTAGGAGACTTTAATGCTAAGACTGCAACTAAACAAGCTAATCTTTTAAGTAATGACTCCAACCATAATCCTTTATAGCCAAATGAAGACCTTGTTTTATCTAATAGCTACAAAAGAGGCTCTCAAGGCCTAATTGAGAATTTGTTTGGTACTAATTTGGTCAAGCTATGCAACTCTCAAGATCTTATAATTTTCAATGGAGTAATGAAGTGGCCAAACTCCAACCATATGACTTGTATTCATGGGATAGGTAGTAGTTTTGTAGATTATGTAATATCTGATATCCTTGTTTCCAACCAAATAGCAACTTTTGACCTTTTAAATGACCATGAGTGTGACTTTGATCATAAACCTTTAACCCTAACTCTAAAATTTTCCATGCATAGGAGCACCATTGAAGAGAATTTTGAAAATCAAAGGAATTTGCGCTTTGACAAAAGTAAAGTTGACATTTTCTTAAAGGATTTAAATATTAAATTAAACCTCCTAACTTATAAGGACAACATTAAAGAACTCTATCATAATTTTACAACTACCCTTTCCACTTCTATTAACAAGTTCTAGAACGACCAACCCTTGGTATGATAAAGATTGTAAAATTGCTAGGAAATTCATTAGGGATTATTCTAATGAATCCTTAAAACTCGATAAGATCAATACATACAAAGCCCTAATTAAAAGGAAAAAAAGATACTATATCAATAAAAGGTAAGAGCAACTTTCAAAACTATACAACTTGGATCCTAAGAAGTTCTGGAGCCAAATTCTAAAACACAATACTAAATAAAATAATAGGATTCCCTTAAGGGAATGGAATTACTACCTTAAAAGTCTTTACGAGTTCCCTAATGCCATGGACACCATTCCTATTGTCTCTACAAAGGAAGAAGTTTTTTCTTTACATGACATAGAGTTCAGGGTTAAGCATCTTTCAAATGGGAAAGATAAGGACATTGAAGGCTAGCAAGATGAAATTTTTAAAATAGGAGGACCATTCCTTATCCCTCACATACACAAGCTCTTGAATTTAGCAGTCAAGTAGGGCTTCCGTAAACCCTGGACGCAAAGCCTCATTGTTCCTATTTTTTAAAATGGGAATAGAAACATTCCCTCTAATTATAGGACCATTATGATTAGCACGATTTTAGCCAAGCTTTATGAAATTATTTTGGAAAATAAGATTAGCCTATGGCTAGAATGTCACGATAAAAGAGATAAAGGCCACGCCGGGTTTAGGAGATATCATTCAACTTTGCACCATCTTGTTACCTTTAGGATCATTGAAGAGGCGTTTCGCAATACAAACCAATTGTTTTTTTTGTTTTGTTGACTTTAAAAAATCTTTTGATATGGTTCCTAGGAAAAACCTTTGGAATAGGTTGGAAGAGATAAAAGTGTCTCTTGAGTTGAGGGTTGTTGCAATAAGGATGTATGAGAAAGTAATTTCTAAGTTTAAAAACACTAAGAGTTGGTCAAAAGATCTTAACTGTAATATGAGAGTCAAACAAGGTTGTCCCTTGTCCCCTACCCTTTTTGGAATATACATTGACAAGTTAGAAGAATGCTTGGAAAAAGAAGGTTGTGTCGGGCCTACTCTCACTTCTATAGTCGTCAATATTATTCATTATGCCGATGATATTGTTCTTATGGAAAGGAGTACCCATGATCTTGAAAACCAACTAAGAATCCTCAAGGATGTTTGCTCTAATATGGATATGATGGTTAATACTAATAAGACAAAATTTGTGATTATTAAATCGAATAAGATCCCTTACGATACCTTTTTATATGACAAAAAAATCTTGGAGGATGTGACTTCATACAAATATCTTGGAATTAATATTCACCACAAGATCAATTGGAATTATAGCACTGAGAAAAGGATTGTTGGGGGATGGAAAGCTTATTATGGGCTTGAAAAGAATTGTAAAACAGCTCTTTGGAGTTGGGATAATAAGAAACTCCTCTTTGAGACTCTTGTTACACTTGTTATTCTTTATGGATGTGAATTTTGGGGTTGTATTATCTCTCATTAATCCTAGAGAAAGATAGAGAAAATGCAAAAGAATTTTATAACATACAATCTCAAAATTAAAGGAAATATGCCCTATCCCATCTTCCTCTTAGAAACGAGCCTCTCCGCCATTGAGAGCATGGCTATGACTAGATACCAAATGTATAAGAACAATTTAGACACCATGGAAGATAAGAGGCTACCTAAGACTGAAGCGAGGATGGCATAAAGACGCTCGATCTTGGATAAAATATTGGGGAATCATGGAAGAAACCATTTTACAAAATAAAGATACTATTAAAAAAAACGTCAAATCAAAATTTAAGGAGAAAATTTGGTGTGATGAAGAGTTAGAGGAAAGAAGAAAACTAAGGTATTATAAAGATGTAATAAACCCTAATCTAGAAGATCAAAATTATCTATTCCTAAAATGCCATGGGATGAAAGAGTGTTTCACCTTTGTGACACTACGAATGTTGAATATGAAAATCACTTTCTCTTAGATTGTCCAGTCTATACCCATATTAGATCTCATTTTCAAAATATTTATCACACTACCAATCTTCCTAACCTCTTAACTTAACAAAAGTATGGTGATCTTGGAAAGCTTCTCTTAATGCTTTTCGAGCACAGAAACAAAATTCTAAATAATCACAAGTAATCACTTACCCTCTTAAGGTCCGATAGACCAATTTGGTCTTAGTGGAAGTTAATCATCATCAACATTAATATATTAATGGTAGTCCCAAGGCATGTCGGTCATCAACTGACAACAACCATTTTATAAAAGTGGTTGATATACGTCAATCAACTCCATTAATTTGGAAAGATGAATAAATGACCTCATGGACTTATATCAACCACTTTTATAAATTAGTTGATGCTAGTTTATATAATGTAAAGAATTATAATATATAAGATATAATAACTAAAGAAAAAGGTTTTAATTGTAAACATTTATCCTCTAATAAAAATAAGTCCTTCTTGTATGGATTTGGAATGATAAGATGGTTATTTGTAAATATTATTATGTTGTGTATATTTATGATTTGATAAATTAAGTTTCCTAATTTTATTCATATTACATTTTGCACTTTTTAATTATGAAGTTATTTATATAGTCAAATCTTATATAATCAAGTTTATTTTGTTTATATTTTATTTTTAAAAACTTAGAAATGACATATTTATGGATTAGTTTATTTGTTTATATTTTATTTTTAAAAACTTAGAAATGACATATTTATGGATTATTTTGTTCTCTTTTATTTACTATATGAAGGTTCAATAGGGGGCTCAATGTTGGGGAAGGTCATTTATTCCAAAACTATTTTGTTTTAATTGAATTTAATCATAAGGTTTTTATAATAGAGAAAACTTAGTATTGAGGGTTTTATGGATATTTTCTTTCTCTTTTGTTATACCTGCAGAAGTTATAGGTAGATTGAGGTATATAGAAATCTATATACGTTGACTTAGTATTAGTTTCTTTTAACTTATTTAAATATTCGCAGTTTAATCAAAGTTTTAACAAAACATTTTGGATAGTTATTAGTTTAAAGCATTTTTTTCATGTTTAATTGGTGGTTCAAATGATCTTGTTCAATTTTAGTTTAAATCATAGGTTTGCCTCGTAATTTTCCCCAACTCAGCAATGCTCGAAAGTAATGGTGAAAATAAAGTATACCATTACTACTTGTAAACAATAAATGTTTATTTTTCAATGTGATATTTATACTATGTCGGGGTTGTCGTGGTTGTTCTTTGAGTGACAATGTCGTGGCTGTTTGTTGAGTGGTAATGTGGTGGCCTCTGCATGTATGTTTCATGCAATTTACATCGACATCCTTTGTGTTGTTGTGAGCATAAAACCTTAGGAGCTCCGGGACCAATTTTTCTCAAAATTGTTCAAACCTTAGAACGGACTATTGGTCTTTTAAATGTTGGGAAGCATTTAGCCAAAAACCAAAAAAGCCGATGCGATGAGAGATTGCATTCATTTTTAGTATTTGAATGCCCACCATCGGGATGATAGTGTATCCTTGGTAAGATAAAGAGTTTAATTTCTATGTGGTCAAGCTTACGAGCCCAAGAATATTACATTCTTGGCAGCAACAAGGATTCATTGTTCTACTTATCTCTTGTCTTCCTCTCTCAATACTATTTGTAAACATGGAACACATTCTTCTTCTATTCAAACAAAACCCACAGATTTGTGAAAGGGATGGAAAATACTCATTGGGTTTGTTACCTAATCTGTTTGCGAATGCCATATTGAATCCTTTAGCTGGGTTCCTGCAAATGTAGAGCATTGTATGGCGAGAGGTCTGGCCTTCTACTATTGTATCTGCATCTAAGTTTTGAGTCTTTCAATATCGTTATAGGTGGCTTAACAGAGTAGTTGTGAGACCTACTCAGAGCAACTAACTACGATAAAAAAAAAAGCGGTGGTTGAATAGCTTGGTGTTCGTAAAGTCGATCACTTGAGGCTATGGTTCAAATCCTGCCCTAGAACCTACAGAAATCATAGTTTGATATTCCATGTGTTATCTTATGTTATCCGCGCTCCCGAAATCGAGAAAATGAAAGTGGGAATTTGGGTCGATTAATGAAAACCGAGATAGAAAGCAGGTGCGACCTTTTGCTGCGTAGGCCTGCCTATCTTATCTAAAGGACCTACTGAGAGTGAGTAATTTCATTTTCCCAACTGGCCCAAAACCACTCTATTCCATCGATCTAGCAGAGGGAATAGCGAAGCTGTGGATGTTGAGTCCTTTCCTTTCCAAAGAGAAAGGATTAACTATCTCTGTCTCGAAGTAACTATTTTAACCATGGAGTACTGGAACTATTAGGTACTAAAAACTGTCGGAAACCGACCTCCAATTCCAGATGTTCAATCCAGGCCTGGAGTGTTTGAGGACTCCCCTATTTATATATATCAGTCCGAACCAGTTAACCCAAGATCACTCAAAAAATGCATAATAATTGAAACGATTAAATGATTAGCAGAAGAATGAAGATAATTTGCCTATCCAAAGTAAAAAATGGTGGTTCAATAGTATGCTGGGTGTGAAAACTGTTTCTTGTCTCTAGCTTAATAGGGACATTTCCATTGCGAGAATAACAAGTGCGTGACTATTTAGATGGAAATGCATTAACCAAATTCATGTGACAGACATGAGAAGATTAAAGTTATGAATGGTTAAGAGGATGTCTCCGGTACTAGAGAGAGAAAAATGGAAGAAAGAAAATAAGACTGAATTGAATTACCACGAATGTTGGCACTAAATTATATCATTGTCCAACTGCCTATAAAAACTCTGTTGTTGCAAGACCACATCTAATTTTCAGTTATAAAAATTACTAATATATTTTATTGAATCAATAAATCTTTTCTCAATATATAAATCCATATTGTTTTGGGATTTATATTTATATATACCAACGCTCATGGTCATGCAAGAGGTTAAGAATTCCCACATTGTTACAGGCATCATTGTCTTTCAAATTTTCATTTCAAATCGGTTCATATCCTTCTTTATCTCACTTTATAAATATTCCAGGATCGAAGTGCAGTGAGTTGTACACTATTTGAACAAAGTAAGATTTTTTAATGGCGTTGGAATTGCCACCATTGTATTCAATGGTGGCATCCTTTCCAGAGGTGATAGCAATTGTTGTTTTGCATCCAATACTACAAGGTCGTCTTGAAGCAGTCGGCGAGGTCTTGTTCTTTTCTCTCCACTTTGTTTTTTTCCATTGAATCCAAGGTGCTCTCAGGATGGACCATAGTTGAAATTCCGAAATGTATCTATTCCCAGCAACAGTGTTAAGCCAAATCATGAACATTAATATTGGTATCAATTCATTGTTTGTTATGGAAAATAAATAATGTGAACGACCACAGAGTTAACATAAGAGAGGGTCACACTGTTATGGAGCTCACAAAAGGGACGCCTGTGATAGTGGTTGCTCTAGTTGTTAGAACGCCACTCAAATTGGTAAAAGGGAAGATTGTCTGAAAATTCAGATAAATACGTAAACATACTCTTTTAGATCAACGATTCCACTAAAAATTTAAATGAAATTTAGAATGTATTTTCATGAATTTCTATCTAATACTTTTATATTTTGGCATACATATAACTATCTCTCATAAATTGAGTATTTACTATAATTATAATAATAACCATAAAAATGAATCCCACCATCATGATCTCCATCGCTGGTATGTTTTCCTTACAGATAGCTCTCAGCAGTTTG
This sequence comes from Picea engelmannii, assembly GCA_009831015.1. NCBI lineage: Eukaryota > Viridiplantae > Streptophyta > Pinopsida > Pinales > Pinaceae > Picea > Picea engelmannii. Next base: position 156,642 of record ML821362.1, read on the forward strand.
TAGTCCCATATCGATATATTCATGATCATGGCTTCTAGTTGCAAACTACAACACATTTTTACCATTATTTTTACCATTATTGATACTTTGGATGCATATCCCGCGAAGACGTCATGTTCACAAGAATACAATTTTACATGTTACACAAATCTGTATATTTAGCCAAAATCGGTAGGGTCGTACTCGCCACAAAATTATGTCAAAAATTGTTACAAATATTATTTTATTATACCTACATAGAGGCATGCAACCTTGTTTCATATAAGAGTTGAATAAGGAACTCACCTCAATGTGGGAGAAGATGAGTCATCCCAAAATCATTTTGATTCAAATGCATTTAATCATAACCATAGTCTAACTTGTTTGTTTATTTTGTCATTTACAAAACCAATATTATGTATTATAAACTATTCATTAAAAGCTCCATCAACTTTTTCATTTAATCTTTAATAAGTTCTAAAATACCAAGTATTAAATCTCAATCATTTAATTAAATTAGTATTACTTATATCAAGTTTATTTCTTTAATAATAGATATTTTATGCCCGAAAATAATGTTCATAATATGTGAAATCTTTTTTTAAAACAAAATACATTTTTTTTTAGAAAATTTGTAAAAAATATGATTATGAAAATTTAAATTTAATATTATTATTAATTTTAAAGAAATAAAAATATATATTTAAAGAATTAGCTAAGAAAATTTGTAAAAAATTTGATTATGAAAATTTAAATTTCATATTATTATTAATCTTAAAAAAAAAATTATATATTTAAAAAATTAGAAAAAAAAATTGAAAAAATATGATTATAAAAATTTAAATTTCATATTATTATTAATCTTAAAGAAATAAAACTATATAGCTAATTTATTTTCATATGATCCTTTTCAATAGGATTTCACATTGTTGAAGATCTCTAGGGGTTATTTAGTTATGAAAAATAATCTCAATATATTATAGGTATTGAGACATATATATAAAGGAGTTATTTAATTATGAAAAATAATATCAATATATTATGAGGTATTGGGAGATATAGGGTTTCAAAGAATTTATAGATATGAAAGTTGATATTGACAATCAAATAAATAATTACGCTGAAAGGCGTACACCTATTGACAATGGGCATATTTAATAGGGGTTTAGTGCTTAATAAGTTTTCTATGGACAGGATTAAATATGGCTGGAATATTCTTAGTAGTCACACAAAATAAATGGCTGTGATTTCAATCATTAACTTCCTAGCTATTATAAAGACATCAGTTTATGTGTTTACTTTTTTACATTTACCTAATCATATTTAAAAATTACTTTGATAGCTAACTGATTGCCAGGTAAATGATTAACAGAAATTAAAATATTAACACCAGATAAATGAAGCCCAACAGTTTATTTATTAATAGATAATAAAATTTAATATATTCTTTTAAAGATTCATTTCGTCTTCTCAGCCTTTCTACGTTCACCAACAGCTATTTTGCTGCTGTGTTAGTAAATTAATTCAATCTATGATAAGCACAAAGTTCAACATTAATTACAAAGTTCAACATTAATTTTCATCAGCGACAACATCCTTTTCAGGCAACTTATAAATTGTCAAGTCTAAATCGGTGTGCAAAACTCAAAACATAATTGACCTCGACTACAAATCTTCGTCGGCATTGACCTCGACTACAAATCTTCGTTGGTTCGTCGGCCTCAAAAAAATAAAAGCCACACGATTGCGCCGGCAAACGACTATTTGTAGATCTAAACAAACATTTTTGTTCTTCTAATCATTGTTCAGTCGTAGGCTTGAAGTTGGGAATTGCTCAGATAAAAATGGAAGAATCAGGAAGTGGAAACAATATTGAATTGTACCGTCCTGTGACGGTCGATCTGGCTAAACAGATATTGGTCCGAACGCTGACCAGGATATCTTCTTCGAGGAGTTCAGAAACTGCCACTGTAGTAGAGCCAAATGAATTTGATTTGATTTCACAGCTACCCGGGGAGGGAGTTCAGCAACACTTGATCTCGAGTGTAATGTTTAGATATTGTACTCGAGGAGCAAATAGAGATGAGTGGGTTTTGCAGAGTATATGGGATAACGTGGATATACGTAATTTAGATAACATTAGAT
>ML821363.1:21368-41632 GCA_009831015.1 Picea engelmannii
TGTAGTGAGGACAAAAATTTGATCCCATTCTTGGATGTTCTTGTCTCCAGAAAATATGATCGTTCCTTAGCCCATCAATTCTACCATAAGAAAACCCATATTGAGCAGTACCTCCATGTTAACTCACATCACCACCCATCCTAAAAGTTAAGGGTTATCAACACCCTTGTTAGACGAGCTCTAAAAATATTAGGTGGTGAGAACTTAGATGAAGAGAAATAATGCTTGATTTCAATATCCAAGGGTAGGGGAGTGCAATGAGAGGTAAGTTAATAAGGAGTTCTAAAATGCCTATACAAACCCTAGAGTTAATGAGGTGGGTAGTGAAATAGAAGAAGACCATAAACTTATGCACCTTTAAAAAGATAGTCAGAATCCTCAAAAGAAAATAGATTAAAACAAATTTTAAACCTCAAATCACGATACCTAGTCTCCTCAAGTCAGTTAAAGACCTTGTGGACCCACAGCTGCAAAAATGAATCTATCATATCCCTTGTTCACATGGAATTACCTATATTAGGGAAACTGGGATGTCAATTCAAGCCAAGGATAGGGAGCATAAGGCTACAATTATCAATGATCATGATAAGTCCTCAACCCTATCAGAGCATTCCAAGAAAACAAAATATCATATTTGTGTTGAAGACATAAAGGTTTTATCTAGGGTAGATCATTTCTCAATAAGACGAAGTCAGGAAGGCAATGGAGATCATAAAATCAAACAATTATTTCAATAGGGATGATGGCCTTAAGCATTTTTGTATTTTTTTTACTATAACTGGAAAATATTTTATTAATAAAATATGCAACAAATCTTACAGAGGAGTAACAACAAAAATCTGCTTCAAAGGATCTAAACATGAACAATCAATAAAACACGAAACAATCATTCTCCCTGTTGACATGAAGTTTAAATTTTTCTACCCTTCAAAACTAAAGCTTCATCTTTTCCTAAGTCGTGGAGCCGCCCTTAGTCCAAAAGGGGAATCAGAGCTTTCTGTTCCTTTTCGGGTTTCGAGATTCGGTTTTTCTTGAGGTATGATCTTCAATCATCCTAATTTCTCAGGGTTGAAATCTCGAAATTGTTTAACATATTAAAAAATTAAAAAAGGGAGAAGAAATAAAGGTTACCTTTTCTGTCACTTTCCACAATGTGCTCTTTAACCTGTAATTAGCTAAACTCCTAAACACAATCATCATTCCCTTAATCTTTCACGATTCAGGTTTTCCTTTCTACTAAAGCGCTTTCGAACTCTCAACCGTCGAACTCTTGATCCTCGTTTTTCCGAAAGTTAAAAGGGTAATTAATCATTAACCTTGATTAATTAAAGCTCTAATACGTGATTAGCGCCTCACTAATCCCATCACAATTTCATGATCCAGAGTTTTCTTATGACTTATCCCCTGACAACAAGATCCCCGAAGTTCCGAAACACGAAATCATGTTTTCTCTAAACAAGGTTTAAGATTAAGGTTAGTTTGCTTCCAAAACAGGATTAGTGATAACCAAGATACCTTTCGCATTTCGGGAATTGAGGAAGGCAGTGATTTTTGAAACTCCAGTTTTGAAATCGTCGATATACGATAGTATTAATAACGGATAAGTGAAGATTTTTTTTTGATGCGAAAGCGTATCTCCAAGCATATCTTTCCATTAAAAAGCATTAACTTTTCATCGTTTGTGTCTGTACACTCGTTATAATGAAAAATTAAAGGTTAATAAGGTATTGTATTTGGAACTTCATTGTTATCCTTTACATCTGCAACAAATCACATTTATCTGGTTTCATACACATTTTCTCTGTAAACAGGTTTCTGATCCAGTGCAGAGATCATGGCACATAAGAAGGTGTTAGCTCCCAAAATGAATCCATCACCATGGTTGCATTTTGTGGTTGATAGCATGGCTATTGGTAGTTTTCTCAAATTTAGTTTTGAGTTTTTCTAGTAGAAAGACTTAGGTTTTGATTTTTGTCTTAAGAAATAAGATGACCCATAAAGGTCTTCCCTTTAAAATTTTCATAGGATGCTTTAAACAGCTAACGCATGTTTTAAGGATGATGGTTAGCTGGTGAAAGTAGCTATTTTCAATAGCTAAGGAGCATTTCTCATGGGTTGTGCGCTGGTGAAAGCGGCAGTTTTCAATAACCGAGGAGCACTTCTCATGGGCCATTAGCAGACAAAAAACATTGGCTCTCCATCAACTGGGTTGAGTGATGCTTGCAAGAAAAGAGTATGATGAAGCTGAAAGGTTATTTGATGTAGCTATAAAGGAAGGCAGAGAGTAACAATAAAAAGCAATTCAGGATGGTTCAGGTGCCATTGTTCGTGTTCTAGCTTCAGAAGATCTGCCATACTGTGCCTTAGTAGATGACAGACTAGTTGAAATACAAGGGGAAGCTAGAAGTGTTCCTAACGCAGTGGAGCTGATTGTATCTCATCTATTGAAGAAAACCTACCAAATCAATCATGGAGACACAATCAAAGTATCTTTGTACCCAGTAGTGGTGGCATGGGACTTGGAAATACTCAATATATGGCTTCTTCTTTTCAACATGACAATTACTATCCACCATTTGACCTTCCTCTTCTTGAGTCTCAGAGCCATCATGGATTGACTGTGTATGGCAGAGATCCATCCCTTGTAGGGTATTCAGTGGCAAACCCACAACCAACACCTGTTATTACGCAGGTAACTCAACACATGCAAATTCCACTATCATATGCAGATGCTATAATTGGGAGCAGCACAATGGAATGAACCTTTTCAAAGGCTTGTTTATGAACGTGTGATGGAGCTATGGAGAATACTTTATGATATACCCATTACGCAACAGGTACTCATCATTCTTAGTCCGTGCGATTTTTCCCAATCTGGTTCTTGTTGGTTTGTTTTTCTTATAGGCTCTTTGTGTGAAGACCCAAACGAGGTTCGTGCATATTGCCCTTGCCAAGGGAACTCTCAAGGGTCTTTGTGGGTACATTGCTGGTGCCTTTTTATAGAATCTTTTGCAGGTCGGGAGTGTTCCAGACTTTCTCTATATGGGTCTGGGGAAAACCAGGCTGCCTCATAACAGTTCGATGGGGAACTATTCAACTTTATCCAATGAGGTTACAGGAGCTCCTCAGTCTCTCATGTCTTCGAAAAAGTTCAAATTAAACGCAGAATTCTTTCTCTGGAGGGATTGGGACTGATATTACTGATGCTCTTTATGAAGAGCTATGGCATGCATGTGTTGGTCCTCTTGTTACTTTGCCTCGTGTTAGAGAGAGGGATTTTTACTTTCCTCAAGGCCACATAGACCAGGTTGAAGCATCGACAAACCAAGGGATTCTTTGATTCAAAGACTCCACGTTCAAAGACTCCACGTTCAAAGACTCCACTATGGAGGATCTTGTTGATAAAAGATGAAGAGGATCAGATCAAAATCTAGGTATCAGTTCATTGGTTTGCTTCATGAACTGTTGTTGTTCTTCATTACCTCTTTCATTCTTTTCCCTTCGCGTGTAAAGAGAATTATTTTTTGTTTTGTATATTCAGAAAATCATCATCCTTCTTGTATATATTCATCTTTAGAAGAGGAAATCCTGCAGCCCTGCATTGTAGATGTAGATTCGGTAGCGTTACCTCATCCCATTCACAAAGATGACCACTGTATTTCTTTTCCTTTAGAATCTGATCAGCCATGTGACCTTGAAAAGATAGAAATTATTTCAGACCCTGTCCAGATCTCAGCCCCTCTTGTCATAATTTCTGAACCTTGTCATGAACTCATTAACTCTCATGATCAGCCCACAGCTTTTCAAGTTAAGATCCAGATGAAGATGTTCAATCCTTTAAAGCTGCCCCTTTTTCTTCATCCTTATCTTGATGACTGTTATGAATATCTCCCTTGGTTTTCTGGAGAGAATGAAGCTTCAGCCAAGAGACACGTGGAATCCTTTTTGGATTTTGTTGATCGTTTTTCAATTGCACATGAAGATGTGATCATGTGAATGTTTTCGAAATCTTTGATCAAAGATGTTGCTACATGGTTTAAGGGTCTGAGAGCTGATTCAATTGGCTCTTGGATTGAGATCTCTAATGCTTTCCTAAAGTATTGGGGAAAATACAAATCTCTAGATTCTTACCTCATTGATTTCTATGCTTTGAAACGAGAGTAGGATGAAGCCTTGCCTGTTTTCAATAGAAGGTTTTAACGTGTTTATCATGACATGCCTTCGGAGCTCCGACCTACAGAAACATTTGCCATGATGTATTATATTATGGGTCTTCATTCAAATCTTGTCCTTCTTCTGCTAGAACGGAACTCTCCATCCTTAACCCGGTTATTTGAAGATGCTCAAGAAGTAGAGGAGAACATTTGTGCTTCTCGAAGGATCCGAGGTCGAGATTTCTTTGAAAATCTACAAGCACATGAGCAAGAAAAATGTCATTATACTTCAGATTTTGAGCAGGAGAATAATGAGGTTGGAACAGTTTTAGAACAACAGCAAGTATGTGAGCTCTTTTTAGATTCGGATCTGAATTTTTCAATATTTTCAAAGTATTCTAGAGACAGGTATGAATCTGAAGTTTATGATCAATTTCCAAATCAGAATGAATCTATGATAACCAATGATTGCATTGAAAACTACATGTTCCTAGCTGATCATAATCCTTATCATTTAAACATTGTTCTATCATCATCTACTGAGGACTGTTCTGAAGAAAACAGTAAGTATGAAACAGATAAGGAACAACAGCCTGAAGGTGAGTACATTTCAGATTCAGAATTAGATTCTTCAGTATGTGCAGAGTTTTCCAGAGATAGCTATGCTTATGAAGTTTATGATCAATTTATAAATCAAGAAGAGCCTATGATGACTGATGATTGCATAAGAAATTATATATTCTTAACTGATCCTAATTCATGTGATGGAAATCTTGTTTTGTTGTCCTTTTGTGAGAATTATTCTGATAAGGAAATTGTAATTTTTGATGATCACGAGTTGATCTCAAGAGGACAAGAAGATGATCAGTCTTCTTGTAGAGGAACAGTCATGGCTGAGCAAGAGGTTACCATGGACATGCATCTTTTTCCCGAGAAGCAGTATGTTTCTTATTTTCTTTTCAAGGATCCAGTAGCAGTTTTCATGGATCTATACTTTTCAAAGAACCTGAAAATTTCAGATTTTCTTAGTTTGCCAGTGTTTCTGGGTAAGTATGATTTCCTGAAAAGTTCCTTGTCACTGTGGTTGCATGTTCAACATCATTTGTTGATCAGTAACAAAGACAAGATTTCTTCAGTGTTCAAATTGCTTGGATGGCTACTATGGATATCAACATTCACTTAACAAATGGCGGAGCTGGTTAGTGTAGGAGTAGGAAATAAGCTCGCTACCCGAGCATTTCCAGATTGCAGTAGAAATAGTAGTTAACTTGGTTGAATAAAGACAGCTTTTGAAGGTTTTCAAAGATTAGTTGCATAGAGCTTGAGAGTTTTCAGAGATTGGTTTCACAGGCTAATTGACTCCATGCCCAATGCTAAAGGCTATTGAAACTACTAGGTTCTTGGAAACCTTGTAGGGAGGTCTCCATCCTAGTTGGAGCCAAATGTTAGCTCCCAAAATGAATCCATCACCATGGTTGCATTTTGTGGTTGATAGCATGGCTATTGGTAGTTTTCTCAAATTTAGTTTTGAGTTTTTCTAGTAGCAAGACTTAGGTTTTGATTTTTGTCTTAAGAAATAAGACGACCCATAAAGGTCTTCCCTTTAAAATTTTCATAGAATGCTTTCAACAGCTAACGCATGTTTTAAGGATGATGGTTAGCTGGTGAAAGTGGCTATTTTCAACAGCTAAGGAGCATTTCTCACGGGTTGTGCGCTGGTGAAAGTGGCAGTTTTCAACAGCCGAGGAGCACTTCTCACGGGCCATTAGCAGACAAAAAACATTGGCTCTCCATCAACTGGGTTGAGTGATTCTTACAAGAAAAGAGTATGATGAAGCTGAAAGGTTATTTGATGCAGCTGTAAAGGAAGGCAGAGAGCAACAATAAAAATCAATTCATGATGGTTTAGGTGCCATTGTTCGTGTTCTAGCTTCGGAAGATCTGCCATACTGTGCCTTAGTAGATGACAGACTAGTTGAAATACAAGGGGAAGCTGGAAGTGTTCCTAAAGTAGTGGAGCTGATTGTATCTCATCTATTGAAGAAAACCTACCACATCAATCATGGAGACACAATCAAAGTAGCTCTGTACCTAGTAGTGGTGGCGTGGGACTTGGAAATACTCAATATATGGCTTCTTCTTTTTAACATGACAATTATTATCCACCATTTGAACTTCCTCTTCTTGAGTCTCAGAGCCATCATGGATTGACTGTGTATGGTAGAGATCCATCCCTTACAGGGTATTCAGTGGCAAACCCACAACCAACACCTGTTATTACGCAGGTAACTCAACACATGGAAATTCCACTATCATATGCAGATGCTATAATTGGGAGCAACACAGTTGAATGAACCTTTTCAAAGGCTTGTTTACGAACATGTGATGGAGATGTGGAGAATACTTTCTGATATACCCATTACACAATAGGTACTCATCATTCTTAGTCCGTGCGATTTTGCCCAATCCGGTTCTTGTTGGTTTTTTTTTCTTACAGGCTCTTTGTGTGAAGACCCAAATGGGGTTCGTGCATATTTCCCTTGCCAAGGGCACTCTCAAGGATCTTTGTTGGTACATTGCTAGTGCCTTTTTATAGAATCTTTTGTAGGTCGGGAGTGTTCCAGAGTTTCTTTATATGGGTCTAGGGAAAACCAGGCTGCCTCATAACAGTTTGATGGGGAACTATTCAACTTTATCCAATGAGGTTGCAGGAGCTCCTCAATCTCTCATGTCTTTGAAAAAGTTCAAATTAAACGCAGAATTCTTTCTCTGGAGGGATTGGGACTAATATTAGTGATGTTCTTTATGAAGAGCTATGGCATGCATGTGCTGGTCCTATTGTTACTTTGCCTCGTGTTAGAGAGAGGGATTTTTACTTTCCTCAAGGCCACATAGAGAAGGTTGAAGCATCGACAAACCAAGGGATTGATCAGCATATGCCACTGTATGATCTACCTTCTAAAAGATCCTTTGTCATGTGCTTGTCATCAAAGGTTTAGCTGAAGCAAATGCAATTTTGAAATTACAAAACAGTACTCCTGGAAGGCCATTTGGACTTTACACCCGAGCTCCACCATTGCCATTTCTATTATCCTCTCTTCTGCAGTCTCGAGCGCAACTGAAGGTCTTAGATGAGCAAACTGGAGAAGATATTGATTCTGATGAAGATCTATATTAGCTGTCAGATTCAGATGATGAAGATGAGTATGATCGGCTTCCTCCTTTCAAATATTTGAGTAAATATCGACTATCTAAATTTACTAAAGCGCAAAGGAAATTTTGGCTTGGAAGAAACAGGGCAGAATGCCACAATTTTTGCACAGCTTATTGAGGTGTATCACATCTGTTAAAGGCTTGAAGGAGATCGAAGATTGCTAAAGATTTATGTGATAAAGGTGTAATCATCAAATCAGGACTCGATCTTTGACATTATATTAGTTTGATTTTATTCTATTTTTAGTATATCATATCCAGTTTTCTAGGATCTGGAAACTCTTTGTAAAGGCTATAAAGCCAGGAACATTTGATGAATAGGGGGTTCAGTTTTGGATACATGAATCCTATATTGTATACAGGCTTATAGATGCTAATACAGATCATAGGTTTCTTTCTCTATTGATGTCAGTTTTTCCACCTTCTTTCTGTACTTTTATTTGAGTTGTCAAGCCTTGAATGACTATTATCTCATTGTTTGGCTCATAACTGAATAAATAGTTTATTCATTGCTTATTAGACCCTACATTGTGTACTGGTTTATGAGAAATTTGTTCTTCACCCACTTAAAGTTATCTACTGATTATCAATCCATGAGAGCACTGGTTCATTTGTTTACCATCTTGACTATCTAAATACCATATTTGAATTGAGTCATCCCATTGATCCATTTTACTTGAAGTTACCAAGCACCTTTGGTCTACAACCACAAAGGGTTTCTTGGAGTGATAACAGAAGGCACCCAAGAAAAACGAGGAAGTTGCAGAAAGCTCGAGTCCAGACGGAGACATTATATCTGATACAATACCACATGACATCGATTCCATAAAATCTTGGAGGTAGATTTTTGAGACTCTGGATTATGAAATTAAAAATTTCCCTCATGATGCCGACAACAAACTTCGAGATATAGCGGAGTCTGAGCTCCACAAAATAGCTACACGGCCGCGACTTATGACTTATAACGACATGATCAGTTGGGCCTTAGAACAAACTAACGTACAGACGAGAAGTATTCTAGACAACCAAGGGATCATCATTGGCTCTTTCAGACCAGAACATGTATAAGTAATGTATAAATTATCTCCCAATCCCAAGTATATTTAAAATAAAGATTTCGTGAGTGATTTTCAAAGGAAAGAATGTCTTGAGTCAAACCAAATGTATCCTGGCATAATCAAAGACTGGTGGAGAAACGAAGAAAAATTCAGGGCTGAAACCACTGGTATTTATGCCATAGCCTCATTGAATGAGTATATGGTCTATGTGGCGATGATATTATGTAGACTTTTTTGGAAGAAAATTCCTACCCACTTCTCTACAGAATGGGTACCTCTTTTGCACAAGGCAGCAGAAGGTTATAGCTTCAATTGGGATAAGATTTTATTTGATAACATATCGAAGGAGGTCATGGAATATCAAACTACAAGATCAAAAGGCCAACCAATAGCCTTTTATATGTCTGCATACATCATGGATGCTATATGCTTCTCAACTCCTTTCCCTTTGATGAATTGGAGTTGGAATCTGACTTACCCGGAACCCATTCATGAATATCATTCTAAACTTTGGGAAGAAAACGCCAAGGACACATTCTATGAAATCCGTCATTTCATGGTAATACCACTACATCAGATGTTATATGGCTGTACACCTCCCCACATTTCAGATTTGGTCATAGGAACCCTCAAGGGAGTTGTTGAATGGTTTATAGAGGATAATTTCTCCTAATTTCTCCTACATCAGAGTTTTTGGATGTTCAATCCCTCCACATGCGCTCCCTAAATTCCTCCCTGACAGACTAGTGTGCAAGGAGGTAGCTCATCAAATAGTAACAGGTGGAATTGGGATAGAACTGAAGATGGCTCAAAAGAAATCTTGGCTAGTTTTTCCCTTTCAGATTGGGAAGTTTTCATTACTCAACTTGGGTCATTCCAAAGTTGAAGCGACAGCACTGAAGGAGGCCAAATTGGTGGACCTCTAACATAGGAACATGACCCATACCAGTTAGTGGGAAAACACATGGCCCAGTGTAATATGAAGGCTTATGAACATGAGAAGTCCCCTTGTGATGACATGTACAAGGGGACTAAGACCTATGAGGAGTTGTTAGAGAGGGTACAGACACTATCGTCTAATTTGCAAGCTAGTTTCCAGACCTTCGAGAAGCATAGATAGAGTGGTCTGCCCAAAGTACTGCAAGGGGAAGCAATCACCCTTCATCAGAAACAAGAAGATACTCCTCTAGGTTTCGAACAAGGAGCACAAGATAAAGTCAATCCTGAAGAATTTCCACAGGAGACTGAAAGGTATTCACAAAATGAAGAGGCCTTACAGATAGAAAATCTAGAGATGGAAGCAGAGAGGAGTCCCAGGACACCTTCCAAGTCCAGTAAGTCCACTCCTCCTTCATCACTTGTTTTTTATGTCAATATACCTAAGGTCATAGGAGAGATAATATCTACAAAGATAGGAAGTCCCATGGCTTCCTTAACCCCTTTATAGTCTGCTTTTGGACTCCCACATATGGGAGCCATATATGTTAGCGATCTCACCTCTATATCCAGAGATGAGATCCCTCCTTCTGATTATTTGTTCAACAAAAAGAGGAAGGTTGTCCTAAAACAAGAGATGTATATGAGGGAGGGGGGTATGGTGAAGAAGCATAGGGCCTTGGTAGATGGCCAGAATTTGGAAGAGGAGGATTTCGCTACAAAGGTAGTAGGTTCCATGGGAGCCATGGCAACAACAAACCTTTTTACCGTGGAGAACATGAGAACAAGGATAAAGAAGAGTAACCACATAATATCTCAATTGCAAGATCAGTTGAAGAATGCTAAGAAAAACATTAGATAAGAGGCAAATAAAAGTTTTGAGCAGGCTAGAGCTGTTGAAAGGAAAGAAATCCAGTCACTCAAAACTAGCCTGGATGAAATGAACTAGAGGATACAAGCAAGTCAGGTGCAAGTTACTTAGCAAAAGGAGCTTATAAAGTAGCTACAAGCTAAGTTAAATTTGACAGAAGGTCGGATTGTAGACTTAAATGATTTTTAGACTCTCTCACTGGAAGCACATACAAAGATAGAAGTTGAACAACAGAAATTGATCTCCAAAATAGAGATCATCCAGAGTTACTTTCAAGAGGTAAGCAAATCCATTGATAATATTATTTTACTGGAAAAGGAGGCTAAAGCTGCAAGGAATACTTTCCAGAATGTAGTTGCATGTTTTGGAAACAGGGAGATGTCGAAATATCTAAAGCTTTCTGTCACAGAACAAATAAGAGGAGACATTATGCTCAAGGCGTGGGAAACAAATATATCCAAAAACAAGAAGATAGTCAAAGAAATCAAAGACGATTGTGAGGGAATCTTTGATTCTTTGGATAAGCAAGAATTAGGTATCGAAATAAATGATTTCTCTGAGCCACTAGGCCAGATAAACATTGTGAAACAACAGTTGAACTTCAAAGAAGGCTTGCAAGAGATTCAGGCGAAAATTTCACAGTTGAAGGAAATCAACGCCAACCTAATAGACAGATGGCCGGTACATCACAATTTAAAATTGCAAGTGATCAAGTTTGCCGATAAAGGCTTTGAAGACTAGCTTCCTGTTAGCAACATTACTTGTCTTCAGCATCGGGATATCCAGGTCTGCAGGTTACACGAGGAGCATCCAAGCGCAGCGCATAGAAGAAGTCCTTTTCGGACTTAAAATCAAGCGAGCGGGAAAAATTATAGTGTCAACGGTTCGGATCCATCCATATGAGTTGATCAACGACTGACAGGAAATCACGAATAGCAGAGTTGCACCGAGAATAGTGCAAATAGATCGTGCCCATATTGTATCCAGGAATGGATGGTGGTCGTTCATCCCAAAGGATGCGTGGCACGAGATCTGGTCACGTCGGCTTTTTGGCAGTCGCCCGAGGAAGTCTTGCTCACCTTTCTCACAAGTCTTCCATCTACCACCCTTTAGTCCATTTACTGACGAAAGTTAGATCAAGACCTCCCTTGCTGTCTACATACCAGGCCCAGTCTCCTGCGTTAAAGCTATGTCTTCTTGAGTCTTTTCCATTCGATCACCCCATTAATCAAATCGTGACATAAAACTGATGGGCATTGGGCTCTGCTCCTGCAAGCAATCCAAGAGTGACTTCTGACGCTAACATTTCTGGCGCCATTGCCGGGGATGAAGTTGAAAATTTTCGCCAGGATTGAACAACATTGAGCCTCTGATTCTAAAGGTGCATCGGGTATCAGAGCCTTTGAAGATTGCTACTGTGCACCTGGTGACTCCATTGTGACAACTCCACTGTGGCAAACCTATCATGTCAATTGTTTCTTTTAGAGGTAGACACACATGGTCTCATCCACAACTTCCTCTAGCTACACCCGAAACTGATCCAGAGGTGGTTCTCAGGAAAGGAAAGGCCCCTGAAGAAGAATCTTCCACCGCCGAACCAGGTAATTTGACATCTCCTTCTGTAGGAACTCCATTTTCTCCTCCTCAGTTTCTTAATAGACCTCCTTCGGAGGTTTCCCATTTCCTGAATTTCGGGAGTGTTCCTGCTGAGTTTTCCCCTCCTGGTCTAGGATTGGAGGGAGAAATCCTTGTCACTCCCCTCTCCTATGAAGTTGTACCTTGGTGTAGACCCAGGACTATAGACGAGTTTCCCACTCCTATCTTTACTACTCCTGTGCAAAGAGGAGCACCTGCTGACTTGAGCTCGTTAGCCTTCTCCTTAAACCCCCTCTTGTTTCCCACTCCACTTCAAGACTCATTCCTAGTAGCCCCTTCGCGAACTCCTTCTCCTCCAAGCTCTCCTCCACCTAATATTCCTATGGCTGGTGCTAATCCCCCTCTGAATAGAATGGACGCCATAGTCGCTGCCAGATATGCTCCTTTAATCCTACCCCATCCTATGAATCCTCTCCCTATTGGAGACTACTTGAAGTACATGCCCAAGTTTACTGGGGAAGGAGACATAACTACGGAAGAGCACCTGGCTTCTTTCTACAGTTATGCAGACAACCTGAACATTGAAAATGAAGATTTATGGATGAGAGTCTTTGTCCAGAGCCTAGATGGCGAGGTGAGGAAATGGTTTAGAGGATTGGCCCCCGGATCTATTGCTGGGATCGAAGCTCTAGATAGTGCTTTCCTGAGGAAATGGGGAGATAGGAAGGATTTCATGTATTACATGACAAAGTTCGGGTCTTTGAAGAAGAAGGAAGGAGAGTTTGTCTCTACCTTATCCAAAATATTCAATAAGATGTATAATAAAATCCTTGCCGAAATAAAGCCCTCAGAAGCCTCAGCCAAGATTTCTTGTGCTAGTGCGTTTGGCCCTGATTTTTGTCTTCTATTGAGAGAAAGAAGAGCCACTTCCTTAGTTCAAATGAAAGATGCGGCCATAGAATTAGAATCCAATGTATTAGCAGCTGATAGACTGAGGGACAAGACCGACGCAGACAGAAGAAAGCGAAGGTCAGAAGCCTCAACTTCTGGCCCATCGACACCCCACCCTCAAGTGGATGAACTGACCAGGATGGTGAAGTCTCTGTCCATAGAGATGGAGAGAATGAAGGTGGAAGGGAGGCAATAATACAAGGGCCCCCCAAACACAGAAAAGGGAGGAGGATTTAGGAGGCCAAACAATATTAATTCCCCAACTGTGCAAAGGGAGAAGGGAAGAGACTGAGAAGACCAGAAAATTCACGCCCCTTTTCAAAATAATTTTGTGGTCGAAGGGGAAGAAGGGGAAACAGAAGAGATTGATCATGAAATCCATTGCCTCAAGGACACTCCTCCTTTCCCTCATCTCACTCAATCAACATACGAGGAGTCTCTCATGGACAACCAGTTAAATGAACTGAGAAAGGAAAATAAGGCTAGTGGCGGCCAAGGAAGATATGATCTGAGGTCTAAGAAAAAGGAAGTAGCACATGATGTCCCTGAGTAGCTCACTAGAATAGAGAAGCCTGCTAATGAAGCAGCAGATAGTCACAGAGGTAAGAAGACCCAAACCCTCTCTCCTATAGTCCAGAGTCATGTTCTTGAAATAAGAGAAATCCCGAAGCTTACATCCTCTTTTAATTTCGAGCATGAAATTCAAAAAATCAGAATCCCTGTGCCCCTGACCGAATTGATTAAACATGAAGGGTTCAAGAAACGATTTTCTGAGCTTTTACAGTCTGAGGTCTTAAGCCTTCCCACAGACTCCATCAATTTGCAAGATGAAAAGCTTGCAGTTATTCTAGGTCCTATGGTAGAAGACAGGAATGACTCATCCCCTCATCCCCTCCCTTCTACACTTCCTTGAACATACATGAAAAAGTACTGCACAATTTCTTAATGGATTCGGGGGCTTCTCACAACCTCATGACGAAAATTTTCATGGAAGAGTTAGGGATAGAAGTCACCTGAGCCTATCATGACCTCTATTCCTTTGACTCCAGAAAGGTTCAGTGTCTAGGAGTTATCAAAGACTTGGTGGTGACCTTGTTTCAGCTACCCATGAAAAGTGTGGTCATGGATATTGTAGTGGCCGATGTCCCCCCCAAGTTCGGTACGTTATTATCAATATCTTGGATAGAAAGACTGGGGGGAACCTTGCAGATGGACCTCACATATGCTACTATCCCAGTGTTCAGAGGAGAGCATAGGAGGATATATAGGGAAGCCCAACTGGCTTATATAATTAGTGATGAAGCCAACCCTACCAACCATCCCATTTTTGCCTTAGACATTGATTTAGGTTCTAGTTTACTACAACTCACCCATGCTCCTGAGCCCCCTATTAAGCTCAGAAAGTAGCCCACCACTTCCCATAAGTTTCCTCTCTCCATCACCCCCGTCTGGAAAATGTTCTTTGATGGAGCCTCTTCCAGGGAAGGTGCTGGTGCTGGGGTATTTTTTGTATCACCCGCTCAGGAAACCATATCTTTGTCATACAAACTAGAATTTGAAGCTACCAACAATGTGGCAGAGTATGAGGCTCTTGTTCTGGGATTAAGAGCTGCGAGGGAAATGTGAATTCAGGAGGTAGCAGTGTTCGGTGATGCAGAGTTGGTGGTCCAACAAATCAGAAATGCTTATCAGGCTAAGAATCATCGACTCAGAAGCTACAGAAATGAGGTGTGGGACCTAATTGACAGTTTCTTCTTGGCATTCAACATTTCTTCTATCCCAAGAGAGAAGAACACAGTGGCAAATTCCTTGGCTACCTCAGCAGGCAATTTCAAGGTACCCTTGCCGCCCAAATTCAAATATGATGTGGAAGTAAAATATAGGCCCTCCATACCTGACAACGTCAAATATTGGAAGGTATTCGAGGATGATCTCAAGATCAAGAAATTCTTGGAGACTGTCGAAGAATTTTCAGAGATGCATATCGACCAAGATTCTGTCTCAGAAGAAGGGCTTGATGGGGGTAATTGCTTGAATAAGATTGCAGAGCGTAACATTGTGCAGTTGCCCAGCAATCATATTCCAAGAGGACTGGTTCCTTTGGAAAGACTTTTTGATAGAAATGATGTGTCATTAAAAGGGGAGACCTAGGAGGATGACACTAGTACTATTCAGTGCAACATTGGGACTGAGAGTGAGCCCAAGTTTGTCAAATTGTCAAGAAGTCTGACAAAGGAGCAGAGGTCTAAATACATTGGGCTTTTGAGGGAATTTGCTGATTTTTTCGCCTAGACCTATGAAGACCTCAAAACCTATGACACCTCTATCATTGAGCATAAAATCCCGTTGAAAGGAGAGGCAAAGCCATTCAGGCAGAAGCTGAGACAAATCAATCCTATGTTGTTGCCCATCATGGAGAGAGAAGTGAAGAAGTTACTTCAAGCTCAGATCATTGTACCACTGAGATATTCAGAGTGGGTAGCCAACTTGGTACCAGTAAGGAAAAAGAATGGAGAAATCAAACTCTGTGTAGACTTCAAAAATCTGAACAGGAGCTCGCGAAAGGATAACTACCCCTTACCAAAGATGGAACATATACTGCAGAGGGTAACGGGGGCATCCAGGATGTCCATGATCGATGGTTTCTCTATCTACAATCAAGTCTCTATTCTTCCTGAGGACAGGGAAAAGACAACATTCACCACTCCATGGGGCACATTCATGTATGCCAAGATGCCGTTTGGATTAATGAATGCAGGGGCAACGTTCCAGCGTGCCATGGACATAGCTTTCGTCGGGGAAAAGGACAAATTTGTGGTCATCTATCTGGATGACATCACGGTGTTTTCAAAATCTGATAAAGAACACAGTTGTCATCTCAGGAAGGTTTTCCTGAAATGCAGGAGTTTTGGCATTTCATTAAACCCCAAGAAATCTCTGTTCGCCATGCAGGAGGGAAAATTACTAGGCCACATAGTATCAGCGGAAGGATTTAGGATTGACCCTAGAAGAGTTGAGGCAATACAAGACTTATCAGTCCCGAGGTCCAATCTTTCCTTGGTAAGATTAATTTTCTGAGGAGGTTTGTGCCTAACTTTGCTGAGGAGGTAAAACTTATAACAACCATGTTAAGGAAAGAAAATGAAGTGAGGTGGACTTCTGAGTCACGACATTCCTTTGAGAAAATAAAAAAGGCCCTGACAGAAGCCCCTGTGCTTATTAGCCCCGACTACTCAAAGGATTTCCTTATGTTCTCCTTTGCTTCACCCGACACAGTGGCTGTCATTTTATTACAGACAAACAGAGGCAGACTTGAGCAGCCTATCACCTATTTCAGCCGAGCATTGAGGGATGCCGAAGTCAGGTATGATACCATGGAGAAGCAGGCCTATGCCCTAGTAAAGGCTCTCAAGGCCTTTAGAATCTACGTCCTGTAGTCAAAAATCATCACTTATGTCCCCTCAGTTGTTGTTAAAGACATTCTTATCTAGCCTGACATAGAAGGGAGAAGGAGTAAGTGGATAGCCAGGATTCTGGAATTTGACCTGAAAATAAAGCCTACCAAATTGTTCAAAGGTCAAGGTTTAGCCAAGTTGTTGGCTGAAGCCAACTACCAAGATTTGGGGATGAGTTTTATTAATGAATGCTCGGGAATTCAACAGGGTCGGTTGTCTGACATGGACCCTCAAAGGGAGGCCCCATTGGCTCGGTGTCTTTGGTCTAAGGATGTCATATACTTTCTGCAAGAGTTGCAACCTCCAGACGACCTGCAAAGAAACAAAGCAAGAGCTTTGAAGCTCAAGGCAATCAGATACTATCTTATTAATCAAATTTTATACTGGAAAGACCCCTTGGGGGTGCTTTTGAAATGCATGAATCCACAAGAGGCCGATATGATCATGGCAGAATTTCACAGCAGCCTATGTGGAGGGCACCATTTCTGGAAGGCCACAGCCCACAAAATTCTCAGAGCTGGGTACTACTGGCCAACCTTGTTCATTGATGTCCATAGAGGAGTTAGAGCCTGTATCCAATGTCAAATATTTGCAGGAAAACAATAGCTCAAGTCTCTGCCTTTACAGCCTGTAGTTGTTTCAGGACCTTTCCAGCAATGGGGATTATATTTTATTGGAGAAATCCACCCTGCTTCCAGTGGGCAGCACAGATGAATCCTGACTGCCACAGACTTCTTTACCAAGTGGATTGAAGCTATCCCCACCAGGAATGCTTCCCACAAAGTAATTATTGGATTCCTGGAAGACCTCATCACAAGATTCGATTGCCCAAAAAAGATTGTTACAGATAATGCAACCTCATTCAAGGCCGAACCGTTGGTCAAGTTCTGTGATCAATTTGGAATCAAGCTGATTCACTCCACTCCGTACTATCCCCAGGCCAATGGTTTAGTAGAATCCTCCAACAAAAGTCTCATAAGGATCATCAAAAGATTATTGGAGGACAACAAAAAGGCTTGGAATTCAAAGCTGAAATTTGCCCTATGGGCCGATCGGGTGACTACAAAGAGATCTATAGGCATATCCCCTTTCCAGTTAGTTTACAGAGCAGAAGTTGTCTTCCCTTCTCAGCTAGCCATTTCCATAGCGAAATTCCTCCAGGATCATCATGAGGAGCCTGATGACATGATCAGAAGGATTCATCAACTAGTGGAGGTCCACCAGGCTAGGGAGCAAGCAATGGACAAAATTCAAGACCATCAACAAAGGATCAAGCAGGTTTTCGATAAGAAGGCCAAGAAGGAGTGGTTCTAGATAGGAGACCTGGTGCTGAAATGGAATGCTCCTAAGCAAGATAAGGGAAAACATGGAAAATTTGAAGCCCTGTGGGTCGGGCCTTTCAAAATCTATGAGACTTTCTCAAATAACATGTACAGGTTGCAAGATTTGGAAGGCAAAGAAGTTTTCAGTAGCCCAGTAAATGGGCATTTTCTAAAAAAATGTTTTGTCTGAGCCTTCGGTGGCTCCTGTGTGTTGTAAATATTGTCCTTTCTATTCTTTGTTTTTACTTTTATTGTTTCGGCTTAGTAAATGACTCCATAGCCCAACAACAAGGCACCATAACTACAAAATGAGTTCTTAGAGCATCACAGGGACGACTGTATCCCCCATGGAGCCTAATGTTAGCAACATTACTTGTCTTCGGGATCGGGATATCCGGGTCAGGTTACACGAGGAGCATCCAAGTGTAGCGCATAGAAGAAGTCCTTTTTGGACTTAAAATCAAGCGAGCGGGGAAAATTATAGTGTCAACAGTCTGGATCCATCCATATGAGCTGATCAATGGTCGATGGGAAATCGCGGATAGCAGAGTTGTGCTGAGAATAACGCAAATAGATTGTGCCCATATTGTATGCAGGAATGGATGGCGGTCGTTCATCCCAAAGGACGCATGGCACGAGATCTGGTCACGTCGGCTTTTCGACAGTCGCGGGTTTGAAGGGTGAAGGTTTTATGTCGTTGTACATCTCAAAACCCTAAACTCTGAAGTGCCGATAGCGCCCAATGTTGGGCCCACAGTATCATGGGGCAGTCTCAGCCATCCATCTGAAACGGACATCTGGCGCGCAATTAGGCTCCCTGCCTTTTCGTCCATCGCGGTTTCAAAGCGTAAGGAGCAACTCCCTCATATCCCCAATGTGAGAAGTAATGAGAGAGTCCAGGACTTGGGGCCCACAGCAGCGTCGGGTGAGTTTAGGACCATCAAATTTGAAGGACGCGTGGCGCCCAATTGAGTCATCTCGGCGTTTCGCCCATCGCAACTATGATAAACAAGGATCAGCCCCTTCCTATTCATGAACGCTGATAGCCCCTATGGGAATAATGCAGGGTCACGGTCCGTGGTCCCATGGGAAATAAGGAGCTAAGCAAAAGGGGCCAAAAACATCGAATCCGGTCGCCGAAAGGATCATCGCGATTTCCAGGTGCCATCGAATACGATTTCACTCCTGGTTTCCGCTTGGAGTAAATGAAGGCAAGAGCGAGTGGTTGAAGCCTCCTTTCACTTCTTAAGTGTGAGGTATGGATGGTCTGGCAAGCGGTATGCTCGAAGGGGTCCTATGTACTAATTTTTCCAAAGAAGCCATGCCGAAGTCCTTGATTAGACAGAGAAATCTGCACACGCCATTTTGGCCTTTAATGTTTCAGCTACCTCCCCTGCAAAGGCCATACGAAGTTAAGGAGACGTCTGACGAAGGAATTCCACCCCAAAGATTGATTGAAGAGATGCTACGCCTTGGAGGGTGAGCATGCCTCTGTTGGGTAAATCTTCCCAAGTATATGTACTCGGTTTTTACATTTTTGAATCTATCGATGGTTGAGCAAAGCTCCCGATTGTAAAGTTTTGATGAAGCGCTAGTAGCTCTGGTTAATGTATATGGCATTCGAGACTTCTTACTTTATGGATGTCAGCCTCTTTCCCATTTCTTTGTTTACTGTGTTAGAATAGCTTGGAATTGGAGGATCTAGTCGAGCTGTAGCTATTATAGGATGATGTAGGTTGGATCACTGTGATAATTACATTGTTTCTAATTGGTTCTTGTGATTTTCTTAACATTGAATGACTTGGAATTAGAGGATCCAATCAAGTCACTCCTCAGCTCTTTGAAGCTCTGGACCAAGAAGATCTTGGCTCTCGAGTTTTTCATCCCCAAGCTTCCGAAGGCCTATCGCCTGAGGCAGTCTTGCTCACCTTTCTCACAAGTCTTCCATCTACCACCCTTTAGTCCATTTACTAACAGAAGTTGGATCAAGACCTCCCTTGCTGTCTACATACCAGGCCCAGTCTCCTGCGTTAAAGCTATATCTTCTTGAGTCTTTTCCATTCGATCACCCCATTAATCAAATCATGACATAAAACTGATGGGCATTGGGCTCTGCTCCTGCAAGCAATCCAGGAGTGACTTATGACGCTAACACTTCCAAAGATACAAAGAAAGTTTTATCTGTTTGAGACTAAGGATCTTCCAACACCTCCTAGAAATTTTGTTCATTTTCTGGAGAAATGTATTGAATGTATAGCATCAAAGGAGGGAGAGACTTCGATTGAACAATGAAGTATCATTCGAAAGATTATACTTTTGAAATGATAGACCAACAAAATGTTAATCATGCAACGGTTAAGGTTGCAGTTTTGTAACTATATTTTCCCCTAAAAAGTAGGAGGTTGTTAACTATCAAGTGTTGATGACCTTGTATAAATACAAGGAGTGAAGACTGAAAGAGGGCTTTTTTTTTTCTCTAAAAGGACATTTTTTTTTACGAAAGTAATTTTGAAGAAGCTCTAAATTAATAGAAATGAAGATTGAAGATTCCAGATTTTGTCACGTCTGAGTTATGTGTTCCCCTGTCTTTTCATATTTCTTTCATATATCTAATTGATGAATGCTCGGCTACAATTTAGTGCAACCTATACTATGGAAATTATTATTCTTGTCATTTAAATCATCTACATTTTTTCCTCTGTATCAGT
>ML821364.1:3860-16547 GCA_009831015.1 Picea engelmannii
TTGGCCAGAGGAGAGTATCTGCCCACTGCCCCTTGGAGAAACATCCACACTCCTCTCTACGAGGGTGGTCACACCCCTCTCTACGAGGGTATTCTAGCATGTCCCTAGAGTATCCAAAACTCAACACTTGGACATAGGCCAACATTGGCAAATTTCTCATTCACCTTCTCTACGAAGGTCTCTTCCTTCTCTACGAAGGTCTAGCTATGGGATCTAAAAAATCTCTTGTGGTCCAAAATATTTGCATGGTATAATACCATGCTACCCATCTGTTGGGCACCATCCATCTACTGGATAACTTTCATCTTGATCAAAATATATGGGCACCATTCATCTATTTTCCTAACTGCATCAAATCACGATCCTCCATTTCGAACTTGGAGACATAGCTTCCTCTTGCACCAAACTAAGAGCTTCTAATCATCATCCTTGAAGTTTTCTTATGTAATATTCTGGGTGCCTTCTTGAGTTCAAACATTTGTTTCTGACTTCATAATGGATCAACCTACTCCCTCTGCATCTATAAGAACAGTACTGGAGCAACCTGTAGTTACATGCATCTCATCAACTCTATCTGAGTATCCATATTTTTCTTCATCTTTGAACATTTATGTTATGCATCTTTACGAGCCTCCTGCTCCTATATAGATACTGGATACTGTCTGATTTTTACTGACTGTCACCATATCATATGCCCTTCTCATGTTGTCTAACTTCTGCAAGTTACGGCATAAGTTCTTTCTTCTAAGATCTGTAAACTTACTTACAGTATGCTTTATGAAATAAATATTTTATCTCTTTCTTCATCCTCTTCTTTGATACTTCCTCCATAAGTCCGCATAGATACTTTTGTTTTTGTGTGGGGAGGCTCCACAGACTCCACCATTTGCTATCTTTCTTCGAATCAACTATCTTCAACTTAAAGTACATATTTCTCAATTTCTACTAAATATTTCTTTGAAGGAGGAGATTCCTCTTCCTCTACCACATGTGCTTGATGCTTTCTTTTCCCTTTTCCTTGAGGACAGTCATAGGAAAATTGTCCCAACTTTTGATAGTTGTAGCATCTGATCTTTGAAACATCTTTCTTCTTATCTGGAACTCTTACAGAGTTAGCTTCTTTATTGTTCCTCCCGAAGGAACTTATTTTGTTCTTTTGAACTATAAGAGCTTCCTCTTCGTCAACAATTAATCTCTTCTGTTGGTCTGCAAGTCTATATTCTTCGTGTGTGAAATCTTCCCATAACTTATCAAACTTGGGTAACTTGCTTCTTACACACACTCCTTGTACAAAAGGAATCCAAAATGTTGGAAACCCATTTAGGGTGGTGGTTACAATTTCTTTGTCACTAATGACATATCCAATAGCTACAAGCTGATCTCTAATCTGAGAAACTCTCATAATATAGGATCTGACAGATTCTGAGTTTTCCATCTTCATATTAGGAAGCTGATTTCTTAAGGTAAGATTCCAACTAATGTCTTTGCTTTCATATAACCTATTGAGTGTTTCATACATTTGCCTTGTTGTCTATAGTTCAGATATATGAGGGATAAAGTGATCCTTTACTAAATCTGACATGATTCTCTTTGCTTTCTTTTCATTCTTCTTATGCTTGGTCTTTTTCTCTTCTTCCTCTGGTTATGTTACACCCACTGTAACATGTTCTAGGAGATCATTCTCATCTAGAATCATATACAACCTATGCTTCCAAGATATGAAGTTTCTGGATCCTTCCAGCCTGTCTTCTACCCTCATACTGGTAGCCATTCTTTCCTGTAGAAGAAACCCTAGCCTTCCAGGCTATAGAAATAATAGAAAAATCAAATTTCTTGGATCTGAAAACTGAACTCACCAAAATATGCGCTGGATTGAGGCGAGTAGCTTGGTGTGTTTAGATTTTATAAAATCCAAATTTACCCCTCCAAACTTGATTTGCGGATTTCTTTACTAGTGCTTCTGGTTTTCTGGTACTTCTGATTTTCTAGTACTTTGTGAAAACTAGGGTTTCACTTTCCGGGAGATTTAGCCACTAAAAAGTTGCGTTGAGGATGCCAAAATGTTCCTTGCGGTAGGGCGCACTTTTCTAGATGGATTTGGGTCTGAAATTCTTCTTCAATAAAAACCCCTAATTTGCATGTACGACAACAATGACATTTTTCTCTTTTTCTTGTGAAATATGCTCTTTTCAACTTAGCTCTGATACCATGTTAAAGTTTTTGCTATTATTAGGTTACTTTCAATTTACTAGATAACAATAACATAGATAGGATCACTGAGAGAAACACGATCACAAGAGTACACAACATTGATCCTGGGAAACCCTCATGGGGAATAAAACCCAGCAAAACTTCCTTAATATAGATAGCCAATGCAATGCCAAGACAATAAACCAAACACTAGAGAAAGTCCTCTCCCAAGAATTCGCCTCTCTCTCTCTCTCTTCCTTCTTCTCCAACTGCAGCTCCAAACTTGCGCTCTGATGAACAACTAAGTGAGTGAGTAAATGAGGCGTTGGCCTCTCTTATTTATACAATCTGGCAGGTGTGAACATAAGTGTCTTTTCACTGGCAGGCCCGACTTCTCATTCTGGGTGGTTATAACCACCTTTATTTAATCTGGGGGATGACTTCTCATTCTGGCTATTACAATTAAGGTTTGACCAATCCGCAAAAGGGGTTTTGGTCAATTACAATGCCCGACATGATCAATCCACTAAAGGGGATCGATCTAATCAATAATAAATATATTTTATCTTTTACTTTATCCACGAAAGGGGATAATAATATTCTTTGCAATTACACAATATTTTAACAAAGAGCACCTATGATGCTATAACAATAGTTGAAGTCTTTCTTAAGTCTTTCTTGAGAGACAATGTTTTGGGAAGCATTTTCAGGCATATCATCCAAGATGTCACTCATGGATACTCTTATACGATCCACAATTTTGTATTGTTCTAAGGTTTGGGGACCTGGTTTACTAGAGTTTGATTGGTCTTCAAATGATAGAGTATAGATCATTCTCCTTCACTGCATCATCAGATGCAAGCAGATAGTCCCTCAGCTCGTCGTTCTCGCAGAGTTTGGTGCTCAACCCTTTCGACTCGAGACAATGTTTGGTTTCATGTCACACCTGCACTGCCTCCATAGTTTCACTAATACAATGAAGGGACGAGACTAGTATCCATACTTAGCATATTTCTCATCAAATTCTATTACATCAGCTAGTTCTCCAGTTCATTCTCAACGTTGGTATCACAAAGTCTCGGATCTCCTAGCATCTATTGGTATTATAATGGACCAACTCCCTCAATTTAGATATTCCCTTGATGCACCCGAACACCTCTTACATGTACCAGATAGGGGATGAACGCAATCATCAAATACAATTTGTACTGGTCACTTGGATAAACCCTCAGGGTGGCTTACATATGAGCATGGTCTTATATGTCGAGAACTTTATGGTTATGAGGGATGGACTCATTGTTCAACCCCATCACACACTTCGCCATTGGATGCACTCTCTTTAGATCTGCCTGGGCTAGTTCAGAGTTAGCTCTCATAGACTACGGATTGACACTTACCAATAGATTCATTGATCAGACAAGATCTGCCAACTATGCCATCTCTGAGAGATTGAGACTAAGGAGTATTTCATCTTTCGTTGCCTACTTTACTATGATATCCAAGGACAATTCCACAATATTTTTAGAGAGTGATAGATGCTTAGTAGTTTCTTTAGGGACCTTGACCAAATATGCTTAATTTTATACATGGAGGAGGCCCTCCACCTCCGTTCTTCTATCCTCCAGTGACATCCACATCGTAGACTAGCTCTGGGCCATAAGATCACTTCCTTTTTTATGGTGCTCCAAACTAGGGGCACCAAGAAGTAGATGGATACAGATGACCCCATATCAGTGAGGACACGGGCAGAGATAATTTTAAGGATGAAAATGTATCTTAAACTGTAGAAACCTTGGCGAATATTACTAGATATTAATATGCAAACTATAAAAAAAAATGGCGATATTTTTGTAAAAATATTCAAATTTCTAAGGATTTTATATAGTTTCTACAAAATTTGGACTATTTCTCAAATAAATAAATAAATATTTTATCAAATTTGGGTGAATCATTTTGAGAAAAAAATGGAAATTTGGGAATCTTTTTTTGGGAAAAAGCATGGAAAAATAGCCCATGGTGATATATAGTCCCTAACATTTTCTATGGACACGGGGCACTTTTTCTACCTCAATGAGACACCAGTGAAGTCGTTGGACCAAAATTCATAATAGCAGATAGACCAGTCACCAGATGATATCTTCCAGACCACAACGATGTGTTTTTCCTTCCAAACAACAACACACCTCTCATTCTAGCCCCTCTTCTGATTCTTCTTCTGA
The DNA here is from genome assembly GCA_009831015.1 of Picea engelmannii. NCBI lineage: Eukaryota > Viridiplantae > Streptophyta > Pinopsida > Pinales > Pinaceae > Picea > Picea engelmannii. Next base: position 8,270 of record ML821364.1, read on the forward strand.
ACATACATCTATTTTGAGCTTTCTCCATTCGGCCTCGGATGTTAGGAGAGATGGTTTCAATGTACCAAGGTAGTCACGTACCACTGGCACCATAGACTCTAGATCCACTCACCTTGTACATCTCTCACATGGATTGCCTCTCCATGTTTGGAGTTGACTTTCTAGGTTTTAGATTTGACTTCTACTCTATTTTACTTCATGCTTCTTTCTTTTATATAGGAGCCACTTTAGCACTCCTACTTTGTATAGACATCATTGTACCCAATAGTCGGGCATTGACCTACTTTAGTGGTCATTTGTCAGACATGAATACATTTCTCTTATATATCTTATCTTTGTCATGTGTTTGTCCATGGGATTACATTTGTTGGCACCTAATCCCTATTGGAAATGTGCTTCAACAATCACTAATCAAATGGTTGTCTTTGGGGATGATAATCATTATCTCACTAGCCTTTAGCCTTCAAATATTAGCTCTACCTGCACCTAGAAGCCTATATTGAACTTGAGGTATGCTTCTTCTTTGGGTTTTCTCTTGTTTTAGAACCCCTTTTGTGTGGGGTCAGTTCATAGCAGAGATCTTGAACCTCCAGTGGTTATTTTTTTTTTCAAGTGTTTCCATTTCAACTTCAAGGCATGGATTCACATTGTCTGACCATTCCTTATTTCCCCACTAGAAGAACTATTGTCTGCATTATCTGCCTCTATTATTCACAATTGGTCAAGCTACAGAAAATGCGGGGCTAGTGCTAAGGAATGGTTCGGGCACTTAGAGAATAGCCAACAACCTATATGAACTGGGTACTCCAATAGCCCCAACCGACTAGCAAGCTTCGCAAGAACCTTCCACATTTTATGTAAGCAATGAGACATATGAGGAATGGAGAGCTATAGAATACAAATGTTTTATGAAACCAGGGCACGTGTTTACCATATGGAGTTATGAATTGTATCATATTTAGGAGTAGTAGCTACACCAATATAAAATTATATCCTTGAAAAGAGTATATCAATTTATATATTATTATGGTTATCTCCAAAATAGTCTTGGAAAATTAGAGGGGCTTCATCCAAAAAAGGTAAATTGTGAACAATATTCTCCTTGTCCAAGAAGCCATACACTCCATTTGAAGCAAAAAAGTGAATACAATGATTGTAAAATTGGACATGGCCAACGCCTTTAAAAGGGTACATCACTCCTTTATTTTTTAGCACTAAAAATGTTTGGTTTTGCATATTCTTTCATAAATTGGGTCAAAACATGCTTTGGATGCCCATGGATTTCTCCTCTGGTCAACAATGGGTCCACTTCCTTTTTTCAATGTCGTGGAGGATTTAGACAAGGATGTCCTCTCTCTTTGTTTGTCTATATCATCATGGCAGACTCTCTTAGCATAGGTCTAGAAAAGGAAAGAGTTGTAAGCAACTTTCCTAGAATTTCAATGGTGAGAGGGATTAAAGAAATTAATCATGTTTTGGGGAAGCCTCGATCATTATTGCTAAGGGGTTCAAAGCAATTCTAGACTCTTTTCTGAATACTTAAAGAGGCGGCATAAACAAAAGGAAAAACAATATATACGGTTGGATCATCCATCCTCATCTTTTGAGCTTTGTATCCAGGATCTTAGAGTTCCCTTGTGTGCTACAATGGGCTTTGTTTAAATACTAGGGGATCTTGATAATGCTTGGATATCCCAAAGCAAAAGATTAACAACTTTTATACCAACAAATACATTATGGCATAGGGATTTCTCTATTAAGTAAAGTTAGTTCCTACCTTCGTTTATAATTAATGATTTAATTATAAATGAATGATTTGGAAAATATTTGAGAATTTAATATTTTTCATTATTTAGTTTATTTTATTTGTACAGTTGTTAATTCCCTGTAATTATCCATGGCCATTATAGATGAAGGCTTCTACACAATAATGACATGCCAAGTGTCAAAAGGTTATCTATCACATTATATCATTCATATATAAATTTTAATATTTAATATTTTCTTATATACTAATTTAAGTTAATTATAAATATTTATATTTACATGAGCCATTAATCAATTATGAAATATAATTATATCCAATTATATATTAAAATCAATTGATTATAGTTCATATATTTTTAATAACTTTAGTGGGCCTAATGATTAAGAACATGTGTTTCCTTTTAAGAGGTCACAAGTTCAAATCTAGAGGGGGTAGGGTATGTATACCTCTGTAGACTTTACCAGTCTTGGGCGGAGGGAGGTCCTTTATACCAAAAACAAGAGGGTCTTATACACCAATTTGGTGTGGCTTGGTTGTGACCTTAAAAGTAGATTATTATTATTATTATTATTATACCCTGAACATTATTCTCTTTACAAATGCACATCCATATAAATTTATTTTAATTAAGAGTTTTTAAGTTCAAATGATTTTTTTTTTAATGTTTTATTGTTTAATAAATTGAAAACTATAATAAATTTAAATAAGTAAATAATATTTACCATGAACATTTAATTTTTTTATTTCTATTTCATTAAAAAAAACACATCGGAACATTAATTTCAACTTAAACCGTTATAGTTTGGTACAACGTATATTGTGAATTGATATATGAACATTTAATTTTTTTTATTTCTATTTCATTAAAAAAACACATCAAAACATTAATTTCAACTTAAACTGTTATAGTTTGGTTTTTTTATTTCTACTTCATTAAAAAAACTCATCAGAACATTAATTTCAACTTAAACCGTTATAGTTTGGACCAACGTATATTGTGAATTGATATGTGAAATTCGTTTGTTTGGAATTGATATGATATTTTAAGTGTATTTTATTTGTTGTATTAACTTCCTTTAATATAAATGGCAAAAATATGTAAATTTAATATTTTAAAGTAAAAATAATGATTTTATTAATCAATAATAAAATAAATTATGTGAATGTTAGGTAGAGTGGCTCTATAAATAAGAAAGCATGAAAATTCAAAAATAGTTTATGTTATGATTATCTAATATTAGTTTTTAAATGATAATTATTTGATGATATAAAAAATATAAGATAAAGGAGATTTATTAACATAAACATTGCACCGTGTCTTTTGGAGTTTGATGCTTAAGCAAATTGAGTCTCTCCCGTAACTTTTTCACATATTTGATAGCATCATTAAGAGTTGGAGCCTTTTTCATATGGAAAAAAAAAAACTCCAACGTTAACTACATGATTTTAAGAGACAACATTGTGCATAATCCCAATCTCTATGCATAAAAATCAAGACAGTGTGGTGCCAATGCAAGTATAAGCTCCTACACACCTTTTAAAGGAACCCAAGTTTACAATGGGATGTGGATTTGCATAAATTAAAAAGAGAAATTCCAGATTTATGTTAAATGATAATCATTGCAGATGGGTTCTTGAATTCTAGTAAAAAAATATTCAATGTGCTTCTTAATAGGATTACCTTCTTTGTGCTGGAATTACTTCACACACGCCTAGGATTTCTTTTTCCTAAGGTTTTTCCTTGTTTATTAGTCATAATTAGTCATTATCCAGTCTCCTATATTTTAGGGGAGAATATTCCACCTGGAGAATATTCTTTTTCAGTTGACACTTCAGCTTGACTAGTTGAGTTGAGTTTAGATGCTGCATTGGTTTTGTCATCATGCAACATTGGGATCATCACCATGCTAATGCGCACTTTCCTTGGGATCATCACTAGACTGACGCATTACCCTTGATTCCTTGATCTACTCCTCACTACTCTTTGTTCAGTCAATTAACTGAAGACTAGTTGACTAGTTAACTCAGCTAGGTGGAAGTTCACTCCCGTAACTGCCTGAGAGACTAGACTAGGTGGAAGTTCACTCCCATAATTGTTGGTGTGTTTCCAGATCACTCTAGACCACCACTATGGCGCATTGGTTCTCCTCCAGTGCACATTGGTTGAGTTATACGGAGTATATAATGTGTAAATTATTCATTATTCATTACGGTTAATGAGAATTCTTCCATTCTTTCTCTCTTACTTCTTTTTTCTCAATTTCTCTCTGCAAATGTGTGTGGTATTTTCTAGCTAGATCTATTCTATGCAGGTTCAACAAATTTACATGGTATCAAAGCCGACGGGCTGCTAAGAAAAAGCTACACCAAATTTTTTTGTAGGTACAAAAGATTGAAGACAGTGGAAAGATGGATTTCCAAAAAGAATTCATTCTTACACCTTACAACTACTTTGCATGGAAGGGGAAAATAGCCATACATCTCCGAACCATAGGATTATACAAGTTAACCTTGAATACAGATACAGAACCAACATCAGCCATAGAAAAATCCAAGTATTTAAATCGCATGGATGAAGCACTCAGAACAATTTGCAGTCTTATTTCTCCCTATCTCCTTTTTCACATATCTTCCTGTAAGACTCCCGATGAATCTTGGACCACCTTGGAAGGGATTTTTGGAAAACAGGATGAGATGAGGGGACACATGCTGGAGGTGGAATTTCTCACATTGGAACCAAAGAGCTTCGACAATATCCAAGATTTCGTTACAAAATTGAAGGATTTACTGTTGCAACTCAAAGCTTGCGGGGTTGATAAATCTAAGGAGGAGAAACAAATAGTTCTCGTCATTCTCTCCAAACTTGGTCCTGAATTCTCTGTATTCGTATCCACATTCCATTCTGTCAGATTCGCCTCTGGAGCCACCTGGAAGATTCCTTCTCTTCAGGACTTTATCGAATCCCTGACACAAGAACAAACCAAACTCATCAACATGGGCAAAATCAAAGGCCCGAAGGCGCATGCACTCACTGTGCAAGATGGCAGCCACAAGTATCAGAAATATAAAGATAAGGACAAAAGGAAAGCGCATGCACATCCGAAGAAGGAAGGGTGCACAAAACACTTCACCGATGCCTTTGGATCCAAAGGGGAAAAGGGAAGAAAAGGGGAGAAATGCACGTACTGACACAAAGGAATCCATCAAGAATCCGCATGCATGAAAAAACAAATAGATCTAATGACTCAAATAATTCAGCAAAACAACCTTGGAGATCGGATCCCCGAGGGTGCCAAGAAGAAGAAGCCAAAAGATCAGAACCCCAAGAAAGGCAATTCTAGCCATGCCTTGATTGCCATCAACTCCTCTCCCGATGCTTGGATCGTAGATTCAGGAGCATCACATCAAATGGCTGCCTCAAAAGAAGTCTATTATTCATTGGATGCATGCAAAGGTCCTCCTATTCTGATGGGGGACAAATCTTCAGTCGAAGTCACCGGCAAAGGAAGGATTGAACTCACCAACAGAAGCTTCGAGAATTTGTTGCACGTTTCCAAACTTTCCATCAACCTTCTCTCCATGTATCAAATGATGAATTACGGCACTGGAAAGAAATTCATATTCACACCAAATGTCGTGGACATCTATGACATGCAAACCAACTCCAGGGTTGCTACCAGTGAGGTAAATCATCAGTCTAGATTATATACTTTTTCTAAATTCATTGAACTTGATTCTCCTTTACTGCATACTCATGCTGATGAAAATAGTAGGATATGGCACGAAAGGTTTGGACATTTGAATTTCAGATACATGCAGCAACTTAGCAAGCAACTATTGGTTGATGTTCTACCAGACATCCATTTCTCTAAGGGAGTATGTGAGGGATGTGTTCTCGAAAAACACCCTCAAGAGAAATTTGACAAAGGAAAGTCTCAAAGAGATTATGCACCTTTAGATCTGATCCACAGTGACCTTATGGGTCCTTTTCCGCATCCATCCATCAACAAAGAGAGGTTTGTTCTCATTTTTGTTGATGATTTCTCACGTTTTATATGGATCTACTTTCTCAGGAAAAAATCCAAGGTATTTCAACACCTCAAAGATTTCAAAGCCCTGGTTGAGACACAGTCTGGAAACAAGATCCAAGTCCTTCGAACTGATAATGAGGGAGAATATGTCAATCATGAGATCCATGATCTTTTCCATGAGGTAGGGATTCAGTTGTAGCATACAGTTCCCTACACTCCGCAACAAAACGGAGTTGCTGAGCAAAAAAACAGATCTCTAAAGGAGATGGAATCTTGCATGTTGCATGCAAAGTCACTACAACAGAGACTATGGGTCGAAGCACTTAATTTTGAAACATACATCCAAAACATATTTTCCCATAGATCTGTCAAGGATAAGATACCCTACGAAGCTTGGAGCGGCCTCAAACCGGAAGTGACCCACTTTCTCATTTTCGGTTCACGTGCATGGACCCAGATTCCCTCTGAAGAGAGGAAGGCACTTGATCCACATAGCACTAATTGTATTTTTGTTGGATACCCCGACGGTGTGAAGGGATATAGGCTTATTTATCTTTCCTTGGATCGACTCATCATTGAGCGTAGTGTCCAATTCGAAGAAAGTGTCTCGCATGTACCTAAGCAACCGCATGCATACACCTTCATTCTTCCACCTGTCTGAGATGATGAGCATGCACATGCTGAATATTCTTCAGATGAGAGTTCCGACTAATAGGACTTAGATGATTCAGATACAGAGTCAATACATTTAGATGCAGAGTCAGAGCATCCAGATGCAGTTGCAGAGCCATATCAGAGGCCCAAGTGGGCACAGACTACTCTTCAGGACGTAGGGGATCTTGTTGGTGATCCAGCCAATACTAGGAGGACTCGATCTGATTTTGAGGAGCCTCTTGTTGCACTCACTTCCACTGAACCATTACCCTCTAGGCATATTTTCTTGGTTCAGTCTTCAGATCCACAGTCTTATGGCGAGGTTGCTGGAAATCCATTTTGGGAATCCGCCATGTAGGAGGAGTACAACTCCCTCCTCGAGAACCAGACTTGGGATCTGGTTCCCCTTTCTTTTGGGAGGAAACTTGTTAGATGCAGATGGGTCTACAGGACCAAGAGTGCAATAGATGGACAGGTTAGCAGATACAAAACCAGGCTTTTTACCAAAGGCTTTCAGCAGGTGCATGGCATTGACTATGATGAGACCTTCACTCCAGTAGAGAAGATGGATTCCATACAATTGGCACTTGCCACTATGGCAACCAAGGGATGGGAAGTCCATCAGATGGATTTGAAGAATGCATTTCTTCATAGTGATATCTCTCAAGAGATCTATATGGAGAAGCCCCAGGGATTTATGCAGAACTCATCTTTGGTCTGTGGACTGAAGAATTCCCTTTATGGCCTCAAGCAGGCTCCGAGGGCATGGTATGCCAAGATGGACTCCTACTTGTTGTCACAAAAATTTTTATGTTGTAAATCAGACCCAAATGTCTACATGCTCAGGACGACTGATTCACTTCTACTCTTAGTTATGTATGTGGATGATTTGTTGATCATCGATTGCTCGACTTCAGAGATTGTTGCAGTCAAGAGGATTCTACATGACATGTTTTTGATGACGAACATGGGTCTGCTACACTTCTTCCTTGGACTTGAGATTAGTCAGGATGCATCAAGCATCAAACTGTCTCAGGCCAAGTATGCACGAGATCTCCTTGAGAGATTTCACATGACAGATTGCAAGTCTGCTCTGACTCCTTCCCTATCAGGATTCAAACTTGAGGATGGCGGGGAGACTCCACTGGTTGACAACACACTGTACAGACAGCTAGTGGGGAGCTTGTTGTATCTCACACACTCCAAACTAGACCTCTCCTATGCAGTTGGTGAAATTTCCAAGTTCATGTAGGAGTCGCATGAGCTACATTGAAAGGTTGCAAAGCGTATCCTTTGATACATACAGGGAACCATCACCTTTGGGATTCATTATGCAGCAAACTCTACATTAGATCTCATCGGGTTTACCGATTCTGACTGGGATGGCGATAGCACTGATCGCAAGTCCACATCTGGTTACTCACTAAGTCTTGGTTCCAGGCCTATCTGTTGGTCAAGCAAGAAGCAAGCCACCATTTCTTTATCTTCAGTCGAGGCAGAGTACATAGGGGTAGTTAACATAACCATTCAGTCTATGTGGCTACAACATTTTCTCACTGAGGTTGGCATTTAGTTTCATTGGTCGATCGTCATCTGGTGTGACAACCAGAGCACTTTAAAGTTCTGCAAAGATCTAGTTTTGAGGCAGTGGACGAAGCATATCGATATCCACATGCACTACATCCGGGACTTAGTACATGAGGGGATCATCAACCTACAGTTATGTCCTTCAGCAGAACAAACGACAGACATCTTCACCAAGACCTTCACTGAGCAGAAGTTCCATTCTCTGCGAAGTCATCTTGGAGTGAAGGACACAGTTCCC
>ML821364.1:21109-36957 GCA_009831015.1 Picea engelmannii
TATATATATATATATATATATATATATATATATATATAATATTGATTATATCATGGGGCAATCATTAGCATGAGTATATCCTTTACTATTGGTTAGACACCTTCTCAACCTATCTTTCCTGACATGCAATTAGTCTTGGCCAAACATTGATTCATATTTGAAAACCCCTAAGGCCTACCACCTGTTAGAGCCCAAAATGTATTGGTAAATTATTTCCAAATCACATGATAAGAGGAGCATTAGGTAGAAGATTTATTTTTAGGTTTGAAAGTCATTAAGTCTTTGAGAAAGGCTTATAATCATATCAATGCAATAAAATGAGGATTTCACCTCATAAAATATACCAAAAGTAAATTTTAGCTTTCAGCGGCTAAATGGTAATTTTACAGTGTTGTGAGCTTCCGAAAGTCAGGGCTTTCGACAACTAAATCGAATTTTCAAGGGAAAATGAGCTGTCGAAAGTGCAGAAGAGTCTGTTTTTATCGTGTTGAGTCATCATTTTCAAATGACTATTTTGAGAGACTGGAGAATCATTTTGAGAAACAGGCGGACCCTTTTGTTACTAACACCTCAAATAACAATAACCTCTCTCAATTTTCCTACAGGTTTCATATATTGGGAGAACCAAATTCATCTCTAAGCCCTAATTTTCGGATCTCGGAATTTCCCTTTTTGACACATGTTTTTGAAATGATTATCTCAGGCAAATGAAAATGAATCTCCAAGATCTGAGAGAGGTGTCTGCTCACAACAAACCAGTATTCAAAAACCTCTCTCAGTTTTACAAAATATGTTTTTATTTGAGATATATAGGTGAATCGTTGAAAGGAATATTTCCAGAATTTTCGACAGCTTATCAAGGTTCACAAAGGTATTGTTAGTTGTTGAATCCCTAGACTTTCGACAACTTATCCTACTTTGTTTTAGGCACGTAAGCTACCAAAAGCGCGGGGACTGGAAGATCGAGCTTCTTTTTGCACAGATCTCCGTTTTTTCATTCCAAATGGCACAAAGGGGGTTTCTATTCCAAGATAATAATTAAAGGCATCCAAATCACCTTTCTGTTCCAGTTTTTGAGGCATCAGGGAGGGGAAAAAACCAAATATGCTGCCTATTTTTGGCTAAAAATGTCTTTTTGACCAAGTGGCATTTTGACTTGATACATCATCTTATGAAGACCTATTGGAGTTGTCGAAGTTTGCAGAAGATGACTTGATAAGGGTTTACCCTCATTTTAGGATTAGATCTTATATATCATATTATTTGATTTTTCTCTATTAAAGGGATGTAAGATCCAATTTTATAGGATCCTGAACTAATTTGTAAAGGTTATAAAGCCTATGATTATGTAGATGATAGGGGGTTCGATTTTGGATATAGGGGCCTTATGCTATTGTACAGTTTTTCAGATATATATACAATCACAATCTTCTTTCACTTTTGATGTCAGACCTTCATCCATTACCTTATTTTCTTTACTCTTATTCAAGTTGTCTTAACTACTAATGATTGTCATCTTATTAGTTAGTTCATAGCTTGATTAATAGTTATTTGTATTGTTTATTAAACCCATCATTGTATATCTGGTTTATAAGCATTGATTTCTTCACCCATAGTCAAAGCTATTTGTCTGATCATTAATCGTTGAAAGCACTGTCATATTTGATTGTATATTGTTGATTATCCTAATGCCAATCCATTAAGGTTGATTTATCCCATTGATCCACACATCATAAACACAAAAACAATTTTACTTTAAGTTACCAAGCATCTTTGACTTACAACCTCAAAGAGTTTCTTGGAGAGGTAACAAATTGGCGCCATTGTTGGGGAGAGGAGATTGAAGTTCAGCTTCCTTGGGAGATGACATAGATCCAGTTTTGATGATAGACAAATCTTGGGCATTTTCTTGGTTGTAATTATCTATCTGACGAATCCATGAAGGATGGATTCAGTGGCGACTCCATTGTTCAGAAATTTGTTGGTGACTTCACTGGTATGAAATGAACAAGAGGTATGCATTTTGCAATTTCTCAAGCATTTTTTGTTACCCTCATCCAGGACCTATTAGAGATGAATGGGAACATAGTATTCCCAGTTTTCAAGGAGAAGAATGGGAAGTGCCAGCTGAACACTTTCTGGATTTTCATGATTTTATTCATCGGCTTGGAATTGTACATGAGGACGTTCAAATTAAGATTTTCAAGTATTCTTTAAAGGGGATTTCCCTTGATTGGTGCAGATCTCTTCCAGCTTCAAGCATTCACTCATTGGAAAGTTTTCATTATGCTTTCCATTTTTTTTGTAAAGATGAATTTCCAGCTGAAAGTCTCTTTGAAGGTTGTTGTGATGAATTCGAGAAGCAAGTTCAGTAGGAAGTAGTCTTTTCTTCTATTTGTCAAGGTGAAAATTATATTGTTAAGGAAGATCTTCATGATACAAATAAGAATTGCATAGTTGTAGATGCATCAGACCTTATCTCTGTTGCACCTGCTGCCTTTGATTTGCACGAAGGAATAGTTAGAGAAGAATATTTTTCTGAAATTTTTCAAGAGGTTGCCTACGATATGTTTTCACCTGTGATTGGAGAGAAGGATCTGAGCATTGCTTGTCTTTCTTTGCAAGATACAGAGGCTTTCTGTCCACCTATTTTTGATAAGTATGCAGATGGAGAAGTGTAGATTTCTACATCAAATAATGTTGACTTGAGAAACAGTCAGCCAATATATGACATTTATGAATCTGATTTCAACGAGCATTTTTCTTTTCCCACTAAGGAACAACTTCATGTTGTAATCAACCATTCCATGTTTGCAGAAGACATTGAATATGATGAGTTTAATCTGGCTGAAGATTTCAGGTCTTCTCTTCTGTTTATAACCCCTATGAAGATGATATCGAAAAAGAAGGGATTAACAGTCAAATCAGCTCACAACTACTTTTAGATTTGTAGGAACCAGTTTATGGAAGCTTTATATCATAGGTTGAAGAAAGGCTTAAGGAGCAAGCATAGTTAACTTATTTCTATGATCTGATAGCCGTTTATATGGAGTTATGTTTTTCAGAAGTCTTCAGTTGTGTAATATTTGGAACCAAGGCAAATGATGATTGTAAGTATGCTCTGCAAGTTGAAATTCTGCTGCATGACATGAAGTGTTCTCTGAAATTTATATGCATGCAAAGGATTCTTGTAATTAGTCCGATGTTATCATGGCTTCATTGGAAGCATGATGTCACATGATGAGCTATTTTTTATGGTTAGGAGTAGAAGCAGATAAGAAAATAAACTCTTCATCTGAGCAAGTAGATTCTTCTAGTTATTGGTTGTTGAATAAGCAGGTAGGCTACATGTTGGCTACAGGTTACGGGGGATCAGTTCTAAAGGCTAGATGACTCCATGCCCAATGGTAAAGGCCAGATGACTCCATGCCCAATGGTAAAGGCGAGTGGAACTACTAGGTTCTTGGAAACCTCACAGGGAGGTCTCCATCCCAGTTGGAGCCAGATGTTAGCACCCAAAATGTACTGGTAAATTATTTCCAAATCACATGATAAGAGGAGCATTAGGTAGAAGATTTATTTTTAGTTTTGAAAGTTATGAAGTCTTTGAGAAAGGCTTATAATCATATCAATTAAATAAAATGAGGATTTCACCTCATAAAATAGATGAAAAGTAAATTTTAGCTTTCGACGGCTAAATGGTAATTTTACAGTGTTGTGAGTTGTTGAAAGTTAGGTCTTTCGGCAGCTAAATCAGATTTTCAAGGGAAAATGAGCTGTCAAAAGTGCAGAAGAGTCTGTTTTTACTATGCTGAGTCATTATTTTCAAATGATGATTCTGAGCGACTGGAGAATCATTTTGAGAAACGGGCAGAGGCTTTTGTTACTAGCACCTCAAAGAACAATAACCTCTCTCAATTTTCCTACAAGGGTCATATATTGGGAGAATCGAATTCATCTGTAAGCCCTAATTTTCGGATCTCAGAATTTCCCTGTTTGACACATGTTTTTGAAATGAATAGATCGGGAAAATGAAAACAAATCTCCAAGAAATGAGAGAGGTTTTTTCTCACAACAAACCAGTATTCAAAAACCTCTCTCAGTTTTGCAAAATATGTTTTTATTTGAGATATATAGGTGAATATTTGAGAGGAATATTTCCAGAATTTTCGACAGCTTATCAGGGTTCACAAAGGCACTGTTAGCTGTCGAATCCCTGGACTTTTGACAGCTTATCCTGCTCTTCCGAAATTGCAGGGACTGACATATCGAGCTTCTTTTTGCACGAATCTCTATTTTTTCATTCTAAATGGCACAAAGGGGGTTTCTATTCCAAGATAATAATTAAAGGCATCCAAATCACCTTTCTGTTCCAATTTTTGAGGCATCGGGGAGGAGGAAAAAACTATCTTTTTGACCAAGTGGAATTTTGACTTGATACATCATCTTATGAAGACCTTTTGGAGTTGTTGAAGTTTGCAGAAGATGACTTGATAATGGTTTACCCTCATTTTAGGATTAGATCCTATATATCATATTATTTGATTTTGCTCTATTAAAGGGATGTAAGATCCAATTTTATAGGATCTTGAACTAATTTGTAAAGGCTATAAATCCTAAGATTATGTAGATGATAGGGGGTTTGATTTTGGATACAGGGGCCTTATGCTATTGTACAATTTTTCAGATATATATACAATCACAGTCTTCTTTCACTTCTGATGTCAGACCTTCATCCATTACCTTCTTTTCTGTACTCTTATTCAAGTTGCCTTAACTACTAATGACTGACATCTCATTAGTCAGTTCATAGCTTGATTAATAGTTATTTGTATTGTTTATTAAACCCATCATTGTGTATCTGGTTTATAAGCATTGATTTCTTCACCCATAGTCAAAGCTATTTGTCTAGTCATTAATCTTTGAAAGCATTGTCATATTTGATTGTATACTGTCGATTATCCTAATGTCAATCCAATAAGTTTGAGTTATCCCATTGATCCACACATACATAAACACAAAAATAGTTTTACTTTAAGTTACCAAGCATCTTTGACTTACAACCTCAAAGAGTTTCTTGGAGAGATAACAACACCCTCTCGAGGTGAGCATGATCATTCTATTATGATCGTACCAAGTAGCCTCCCACCCAATGTATTCCCTTATCGCCATCCATTTGCCCAAAAAAGTGAAATAAAAAAGTAGTTCAGAAGTTCCTAGTTGTTGGTGTCATTTGTTCTAGTACCAGTGCTTATTTGTCACTAGTTTTCATGGTCCTCAAGAAAGAAGGCACTTGGAACATGTGTCCTAACTTTCGAGCTCTCAAAAAAATCACAGTCAAGGATAATTTTCTCATTCCCATCATTGATGACCTCTTGGATGAGCTCAAAGGTTCTCAATTCTTCACCAAATTTGATGTCCATTCTAACTACCACCAAATTTGCATGAAGGCGACATACATTCCCAAAATTTCTCTTTTCACTCATGAAAACCACTACGATTTCTTGGAGATGCCCTTTGGCCTTTGCGATGCACCTTCCAATTTCCAGAGTCTCATGAACAACATCTTTCAACCCTTTATATGTCATTTTGTCCTCCTTTTTTTTATGACATCTTGATCTACAATGAAACTTGGCACACCCATGTCACTCATGTGGATTAGGTCTTATAATTGCTTGTATCAACTATTTCTCAAGATGTCCAAATGTGTCTTTTTTTTTCTCTAAACTTGAATATTTGGAACATATTGTTAGTCATGATGGTGTATGTGTGGACCTGGAGAAAATCGAAGCAATAAGGGATTGCCCACATCCCAAAAATCTTAAAATTGTTAATATAAAGGAACTTAAGAGGTTATTCTGTAAGAGGTCATATTAAATATATAAATATGAATAACTGTCCAGGTCATATTAAATATGAAAATCTATATTGATGACAATCCCACATATTTGAGAATGTGAGGCGTGGACTTTGTTGGAGATTTGAAGAAAAATCAAGTTTCAAAAGTGGAATTCTAGCAATAGAAAGGAGGTAGGGTTTACAATAGCATATTTATTTTATATATGATATGTTTTATAAATTTTTCATAGCATTTTGCAAAATCGTTCCCTCTTGGTGTCTCCAACTAATGGGTGTCTTCTTCTACACCCTACATACCAATTGCAAAATGACATACATGAGAGAATAGACACTAAAGAGCTCTTCTATGGATTACATTAATATATCAAATACAAACAGCATAACATTGAGTGTTTACCGAACCATACAAGCATAAGATTGTAGCATTGCTTATCAACAGTGTGGAGGCTGCCTCCGTCACAACTAGGGCAGTTCGAGGAGCTTCTACAACATGTAATCAACAATGTGTTTGTTATATTTGCAGAAGAGGTTTGGCCATTTTACCTTGAAAATATGTTCAATAATACTTACAAACACACAATATGCTTCTCTCAAAGATCCTTTCAAAAAAAAAAGAACAACTTGTTACAAACGTTTACCTTTGGTTATGTTTTGTGAACTCCATCCTTTTAAACAAGTTTGCACCTCCTCTTTAAGGTTTGTTACCCTCTGTACATCCAATCTCCATCGTTAATCTCATTTCTTGAATGGACCATTGTTACTTATGATGAACACAACAATCAGGTCCATATCCTTCTCATCCTTCACCAAATTCAAATATCAAAATTTTACAATCATGTCTTTCCATTGTTCACTCATTATACAATGTTTTAACATGTGGAATTYTGAAATTAATTGAACRTTATTAAGAAGAAGAATCTTAAAACATGTGAAATTGTAAAATTTATTGAACATCCTTATCCTTATGACACAAATTAACTTTATTGTGTATTACATGCAATAATCATGAGTACCACGAGTATTAATGCTACTATGGACATAATCATGAGCACCACGAGTATTAATGATATCATGAGTACCATGAATATTAATGCTACTATTGTGTATTACATGCTAACAAGTGTTGCATGGTAGCGTAGTCCCTGCTAGGTTGGGATGGGAGTAAATGCGACCTAGTAGAGACACATGGATAGAAAGTTGAAATACATGTGGTTTGCATGCAGAACATAGTATTCCCGAATTAGTTCTTTCTAAAAAATACAAAAAATTATCAACATTTCAAAGGTTGTTGGACACAAAAAATTTAGCATTACCAAATTAGTTATATTTAAAACAAGGTCTCCTGGACATAAAAGAAATTGAAATTTATGAAATTACAGGTTCCTGGATAGCATAAATTATACATACCGAAAATGTAATTTTATACAGTAGATATTTAGTTTTATACATACGAAAGATGTACTTTTATAAAGTATGGGGATGAGATTGCCCTCATTCCATACTTAGACAGTTTTTGGATTGCGGGTTCTCAGGCTAGCGGACTCAAAATTGGGCCTCTGATTTTTTGTGCCCTACAAATAGCACCGACAGTTCCGCGATACATAAATTGAAAAGCGGAGTTGCGGACTATAGAAATTTATCAGAAATTAATAATGTCTGTTACATATCTCTGGAAATTACATGAACATTTAAAATCATACAATAGAATAGTAATAACGTATGTTACATAGGTTCGTGGAGAAAAACACAAAAATATTAGCATTCCCGAATTGAAATTTATCAAATAATAGGTTCCTCGACAACATAAATTATACATATGAAATATGTACTTTTATAAAGTAGATATTTAGTTTTATACATAAGAAATTTGTACTTTTATAAAGTATGGGGATGAGATTTTATAGAGCATGCACGGAGCCCTCATTGCATATTTAGCCAGTTTTTGGATCACGGGTTCTCAGGCTGGCGGGCTCAAAATTGGGCCTCTGATGTTTCGTGCCCTACAAATAGCACGGACAATTCTGTGATATACAAAATGACACGCGAAGTTGCGGAATATAGAAATTTACCAGAAATTAATAATGTTTGTTACATATCTCTAGAAATTACATGAACATTTAAAAGCATACAATAGAATAGTAATAACGTCTGTTACATAGGTTCGTGGAGAAAAACACAAAAAAATTAGCATTCCCGAATTATTTTTCTTTGCATACATTTTACATACGTTTGTGGAGAGAAACACAAAAATAATAGTAACGTCTGTTACATAGGTTCGTAGAAAAAAAAACAAAGAAATTAGCATTCTCGAATTAGCTATCTTTAAAACAAGGGATCCTGGAAACAAAAGAAATTGAAATTTATCAAATTTTAGAAAGTAGATATTTAGTTTTATACATATGAAATATGCACTTTTATAAAGTA
Source organism: Picea engelmannii (assembly GCA_009831015.1). Classification (NCBI taxonomy): domain Eukaryota; kingdom Viridiplantae; phylum Streptophyta; class Pinopsida; order Pinales; family Pinaceae; genus Picea; species Picea engelmannii. Next base: position 29,393 of record ML821364.1, read on the forward strand.
TGGGGATGAGATTTTATAGAGCATGCATAGAGCCCTCATTCCATACTTAGCCAGTTTTTGGATCGCAAGTTCTCGGGCTGGCGGGCTAAAAAATGGGCCTTTGTTGTTCTGTGCCCTACAAATAGCACTGAGAGTTCCGCAATATACAAATTGACAAGTGGACTTGCGGACTATAGAAACTTGTCATAAAATAAATAATGTCTGTTACATATCTCTAGAAATTACATCAACATTTAAAAGCATACAATAGAATAGTAATAATGTCTGTTACATAGTTTTGTGGAGGAAAACACAAAAAAATTAGCATTCCCAAACTAGTTTGTTTTAAAACAAAGGGTTCTGGACAAATAAAAATAAAAAATTATCAAAGTATAGGATCGTGGACACCCAAAAAGTTAGCATACAATATAATAGTAACAACATTGTGCAACACAAAAAGTTTAGCATAGAATAGGAGACAAAAAATATAGCAGGCCTCCATACTTAACCAGTTTTTGGATCGCGGGTTCTCGGGATGGCGGGCTCAAAATTGGGCCTCTGTTGTTCCGTTTCCTACAAATAGCATCGATAGTTCCACGATATACAAATTGATAAGCGGACTTGCAGACTATAGAAATTTATCAAAAATAAATAATGTTTGTTACATATCTTTGGAAAACACATCAACATTTAAAAGCATACAATAGAATAGTAATAATGTTTGTTACATAGGTTCGTGGAGAAAAACACAAAAAAATTAGCATTCCCGAATTAGTTTGCTTGAAAGCAAAGGCTTCTGGACACAAGAAAAATGGAAATCTGTCAAAGTATAGGTTCTTGGACACCCAAAAAGTTAGAATACAATAGAATAGTTACAATGTCATTCAAGACAAAAAAAATTAGCATACAGTAGGACACAAGAAATGTAGCAGATCCAAATTACTTTTCTTTGGAACAAATAAGAAAGGTTCCTAGAAACCCAAAATTTAGTATACAATAAAGGCATTGCTGAATCAGTTTTCTCTGGAATTTATCAAAAATTAATAATGTATGTTACATCTTTCTGGAAATTTAAATGTGTTTGTCATATAGACTGGGATTGGGGCTCCCACGGACCATAAAAAGAAATAAGTACAAGAATTAGGAACGTTGAAAGAAGAAGTGCGCAACGGTAGAGAGGAAGACCTGAAAAGAAGAAATTGGAAGTTATGAGTCTTTGGTTACAGTTTTCTATTTAAAGAGGTCATAAGTGGATTGATAAAGAAAACAAGATGACAACATAGACTTAAATTTGATTGATAAAGAAAACAAGATGCCAATATAGACTTACTATGAAGCCGATGCGTTTTTGTTGCTGTCGTCGATGGTCAGTGGAGTCTTGTCGACCGGTTGTTGCCCTTCCTAGATGAGGTTGTCCATTCATTGTTGGAACCATTCTTCGATGTAGATTTTCATGGGGGCTGTGTTGATTTCATCCCGGATTTCTATGTTGTAAAGCTTTTTTTCTAATTTCCTTAGATCCATTGAAATACTATGCAGACTCTATTCAATTTATTCATTGTGTGCCGCATAGTCCAGTACCCAGCACTCGTGCTCATCTAGATGATGTTCAAGTATGTCGTAAAACTTTTCGAAAGACAACCCCTTTAAAATATCAACTTGTTCCTGGAAGGCTTATTTGGTGATTGACAAGGATTTGAGAATTAAGTTTGGGTCTTGAACCTCGTTGGTAGTTCCTGCTAAGTCCATTTGGAGCAGGCTTGTGAATAAATCTTCCTTTTCTGATATGACTTGTTTACATGATTTGACAATGAGCTCCAGGTTGTTAACTTTCTTTTGCCAGCATGCTTTTAATTTTTTGGTCCGCTTTGGGGAGGGGAGTTTCTCTAGTCTTCTTTTCAGTTCTGATGTGTTGACGACATAGTTGGAAAAATGGGCCAGCACCTGTTCACAAAAACACTGATCATTTTTTAAATTCGCCTCCAAATGTTGCAGGAAAGAATTGGCCTTCTTTCTGAAGGAAACTAAATTTTGTGATGTTTCCGAGGATTCAATAACTAGCTGCATTCTTTTGTTGATGTTATTCTCTACAAGGGCTCTAGGGCATGCAAGGAGGGTAGAGGATACTTTCATCTTGGATGCAATGGTAGAAGGCACGATTTTTTCCAAAGGAATGGAAAATTCTGGGGTTGCAATGAAAGCTTGCTCAAATTCATTGAGGCGGTCTTTCAAATTGGCATTTTCCATATCAATTCCTCCAATGGAATCACTAATAATTTCACCGGTTACTTGGTGAAATGAGGAGATTTGGGGCAACCGCATTTCCCTAAAGTTAATCTTTGTGCGATATTTTCCTTTCCTGTTTGTTACATCTCTCTTTTCAATGACCATAATTTTAGATTGGATGTCAAAAATAGTGCTCTGGAATACGAAGGATTCATCTTCGTCAAAAAAGTCGGTCGCAGATATTTCCACCACGGATGACCCAATTTTATGCATGTGCTCAGTTTCAATTTCAAGTTGCATCTTTCCACTTTCAATTTTGGATTCCTTTGCCTTCCCTGCATTGTTTTTTCTCTTCTTCGTTAGTGGAATTTTGTTAGAACTATCAATATTTATGCAAGGAGGGTCCTTATCTCCTCCTCTGTTCGAAGATTTATGGGTTGCTTTCTTACTGGGGTGGACCATTGAAGCAATGCTTCGTGATTTCGTGCTATTGGGAGTGCTAGCAGGGGACTAGGTACTCTTCTCACCAGATACTTTTCCATGTTGTCTGTACAATTCAATCACGCTTTGCAATGTCTCTGTGCTGCAATCGACAGAAGCAAGATTGTTGTCGACACTGTCCCTGTATTGGGTTAGGTGTCTATGGATAAAAGAGCTGTTAAAGCCAACCGCCAGTAAATGTTCTTGAAAAATCCCATTAGGGTCAAACCCTTTTAGCCTTTTAGCATACGTTAGGTTCAATTTCTTGAAATGGGTAGAAAACTCGTCAATCTTGTTGATGTTTCTGCACACGAAGTCTTCGACTTTCCAGGGTAGAGGAATGAACTATTTTTTTTCTTGTTATGGAAAAAATGCAACTAGTGGTTGTATTGCCTTGCTATTTCTGCAACAAACATCTTGTCTGTGATGTGGCATGGAAGGAAAACATGATTTTCTTTAGAGACAAAGACCATGAGGACACTATGATTTTCCTTTTGCTCAAGTGTGCCCTTCCTGTTCAAAAACATGGTTGTCTGGCCAGACATCCGCGGGGCATCCTTGCCTAGCAATAAATCTTTGAAAATTGACACAAAGCCATTAAAAACTTAATAAAAACAATGGGAGGCCTTGTGCCTCCATAGGGCCTCGTACTAGAATGCTATTGGGTTGAATCCAGAGTTTATTTTATTGGAAAGAGAAAGTTTTGTAAATGGGAAGCAATGCACAATTGCGAAAATCAAGTAGGATGACATATAAAATTTATTCGATTCTTTGAATCGTGACAACTAGGAACAAAGATCAATGGAAATTAGCTTCCCCCAATCAAAAATGTATTGGTCCTTGACTTTGAAATACAAAATATAAATAATTATGTGGGAAATGCTTGTCGTGGATGCTTGTCCCGTTATTCTTGTAAACAACCAAGCAATTTCCAGGAATGGATTTCTAAAGGAACTTACCTGCAACCTTGTGATATCTTCAAGAATTTTTGTCGGGTCTTCGAGGAAGTTAGCTAAGATTTCCAACCCATTATCATGTTTTTTTAGAAACTACTTGTAGTCTTGTCCTCTAAACGTCAATGTTGGCTACGACAATTTCAACATCTCACGGAAGACCTGAGGTGACAAAGAAATAGGAGAATGGTCGCGCAGTGGAATAATTCTTTGGCCTAGAATATATTTTTTGGCGCACCAAGAGACCACCTCCTTACAGTCAAAAACCTCAGGGACACAGTCAAAAACATGGCGGATATTGCAATGAGCGATTAAGCATTGTAGATTTCTTGAGCGGGCCAACACGACGACAAGTGTTCGAGATGAACAATCGGAAGGGACAAAATAACTCTCTGCACATCTTGGTTTAATGCGTAATAATGGGAGATCTCCTCGAGCGTTTCACCCATTAATGACAATGTTGATGGTTCCTGCATGGTCAGTTGTTAGCATGAAAGGTTTCTAATTGCATAGTAAGAAAGTACGGAGGTCGCGGGCACGGGAAAAAAAAACTACAAAATAGGGTTGCAAGGTACAACCGTTGAAGGTGAGGGACCGAGGGTCAAATTGTATGTCTTAGAACTTTTTGAGAGAAATACGCGTAACAACAAAGAGGGTATGGTAGGACAGCCCAGGGGGCAATTTGTATATGACTAGTAAGAGCATAACTAATGTATATCAGGAAGGACAGGAAGTTAGTGGGGATGGAAGGCAGTGAGAGATACTTTGAAACATTTGTGAGCCGTGGAAGAGTGAAGCTTGCGAGTTCGACAAGCTCACACTGGAATTGTAGATCACGAAAGTTTTGAGTGCAAGATGTACACGATGAAACAAGAAGCATAGTTTTAAATCACCAACCCACCAATCGTGGCCATAAAATTGGCCAAGCATGGAAAGCAACATCAGTCGGTCAGATTCTTGGTGTGATTATATAGATAGAGATAAAGATATTTCAACCTAACAACACTAGAACCCGCAATCATAGAAAGGCGACTAAGTATATAACCACAAAGCGATAATACAAGGGAAGAAGAAAAGGGAAAAAGGACCAATGAGTCCACGGTGGAATTGTAAATCACAGAAATTTTGAGTGCAATATGTCTATCATGGAATAAGAAGTAGCAAAGTTCGAATGCGCCAACCCGAAACACTGACTAAGAATTGGAGATTTCGTGAACCCATGAATAGGAGGATCCAAAATAGGGTCACAAGGTCTCCCCAGAACACGTGAGGCCTTGACGGTCAAATTGTATCGTTCGAAACATTTGAATGCATAATCTATAGCACAGAAGAGGGGATGATGTTGGAACTCGGTAGTCAATTTCTATATTGTGAAGGGTTGGATGCAAACTATTTCATATTACTGTGTGCAGTTGTCACTTGTAAGAGTCACTATTAAAAGCATAACCAATGTATATTAGGAAGCACATTTGTGAACCGTGGTAGAGTGAAGCTTGCGAGTTTGAGGAGTCCTCGGTAGAATTGTAGATCACAGAAGTTTTGAATGCAAGATGTATATCATGGAAAAAGAAAAAGCAGAGTTCGAAACTGCCAACCTGGCAACTGCGGCCATAAAATCAGTCAAGTATGGAAAGCAATAGTGGTCGGTCGAATTCGTCGTGTGATTATATAGATGGAGATAAAGATGTCAGCCCGCCAATGTTGGAACCCGCGATCATAGAAATGCGACTAAGTATATAACCAAAGATCCATAATATAGGGGAAGAAGAAAAGGGGAAAAGGACAAAGGAGTCCACGGTGGAATTGTAGATCACAGAAATTTTGAGCACAAGATGTCAGCCCGCCAATGTTAGAACCCACGATCATAGAAACACGACTAAGTATATAACCAAAGAGCCATAATACAGGGGAAGAAGAAAAGGGAAAAAGGACAAAGTAGTCCATGATGGATTTGTATATTGCAGAGGGTCGGATTCCAACTAAGGCAGTGACAGATACTTTGAAACATTTGTGAATCGTGGTACAACGAAGCTTGATGCCAACCCAAAACAGTATCCAAGAGTTTCAAATTTCGTGAACCCGACAACAGGAGGATCCAAAATAGGCTGACAACGTGTTTGCAGAAGATGCAAGTCCCCAACGTTCAAATTGTATCACTCCGAACATTTGAATGCATAATTTGTAACACGAAAGAGAGGACGATGTTAGAATTCAGTAGTCAATTTGTATATTGCGGAGGGTGTGATGCCAGCTGTTTTGTACCTTTGTGTCCAGTTGTCACTACTAAGAGCTAATTTAGTATTGAAAATAATATTTTAGATACTGTTAGATACTTCATAGGGATTAGCATCCGTAAACAATGGCAATTTCCACCTACCAGCCTTGCATTCTGTGTGTCAATTTGTATACACAGAACTGGAAGTGATGTTTGGAGGACACGGAACAATAGAAGTGCAATGTTGAGTCAGCCAATCTGTAGGTCCGCTTGTCAATTTGTATATCGTGGAATTCTGGGTGCTATTTGTAGGGCACGGAACAATGGAGGCCCAATTTTGAGCCCTCCCGCCGGAGAACCCATGATCCAAAATGTCGCTAGGTATGGAATGCGGAATCCGTACATGCTCTATAAAATATCATGTCCATAATTTACAGTCCCATAATACACGGGAAGAAAAAAAGGGAAAAAAGATGGAGTAGTTCACAGTGGAATTGTAGATCACAAAAATTTTGAGTGGAAGATGTATATAACGGAACAAAAAGGAAGAGAGTTCAACTGCACCAACTCGGCAACCGTGGGCATAAAATTCACCAAGTATGAAAAGGAACAATGGGCGGTCCAATTTGCCATGCAAGGATATAGATGGAGATGAAATTGGCGCCAACACGACAACCGTGGCCATAAAATTGGCCAAGTATGGAAAGCAACAGCAGTCGATCAGATTCATCGTGTGATTATATAGATGGAGATAAAGATATGTCAACCCGCCAACGCTGGAGTTGCACATTTCGTGAAGCCAACAATAGGAGGATCCAAAACAGGTTGACAAGGTGTCTGTAGAAGACGCGAGGCCCCGACGTTCAAATTGTATCGCTCCGAACATTTGAATGCATAATCTGTAACATGGAAGAGCAGACGATGTTGGAATTCGGTAGTTAATTTGTATATTACAAAGGGTGCGATGCCAACTGTTTCATACCTCTGTGTCTAGTTGTCACTACTAAGAGCTAATTTAGTATTGAAAATAATTTTTTAGATACTATTAGATACTTCACAGGGATTAGCATCCGTAAACAATGGCAATCTTCACCCCGCCAGCCCTGCATTTTGTGTGTCAATTTGTATATCACGGAACTGGGAGTGTTGTTTGGAGGACACGGAACAATAGAAATTCAATGTTGAGTCAGTCCGTAGGTCCTCTTGTCAATTTGTATATCGCAGAATTATGGGTGCTATTTGTAGGGCATGAAACAATGGAGGCCCAATTTTGAGCCCGCCCGCCTGAGAACCCGCGATCCAAAATGTCGCTAGGCATGGAATGCAAAATCCGTACATGCTCTATAAAATATCATGTCCATACTTTATAGTCCCATAATACATGGAAAGAAAAAAAGGGAAAAGGATGGAGGAGTTCGCAGTGGAATTGTAGATCACAGAAATTTTGAGTGGTTGATGTATATGACGGAACAAGAAGTAGCAGAGTTCAATTGCGCCAACTCGGCAATCGCAGGCATAAAATTCACTAAGTATGAAAAGGAACAGCGGGTGGTCCAATTCACCATGTGAGGATATATATGGAGATGAAGATGTTAGGATATTTAGACACTTAGGAGTTAGTTAAGATCTACTTGGTCTAATATGTCGTTAGGTAAAAGTGTGTTTCTTTAGTATGCATTAGTATGCATTTGTAGTTAGGCAATCCGACGGTC